>CATIWC010002401.1:0-74029 GCA_948472305.1 Vicia faba
TAAATTCTCTTGAAATGACAAGAGTGATGTGAGATTAAATAATGAAGATAATTATTTGATTAGATCTAACTCTGTGTAATACAATTATTTGATTAGATTTAATTGTCTGTGTGTATGCAAATAATCATTTGATTAGATTTAATTGTGGATGATGTTTCAGTCGTTAAGATCAAATGTTCGGTTTTTGACGAGGTTTTATCTATTTCTTTATCTACATATTAAATACTCTAAATTGGATCTTAGTGAGATATCCGTGCGAATACCGGTATGGTATGCGCATTTGTTCCTAAAATATTATAAGAATAAAATTCTTTTTTTTAAATATATAATAAATCGATGTCTATAATTGTTTCAATATATAAAATCAATAATTTTTCGTTATTATTCAATATTTTGATTAGTAACTCCATCTTCCCGTGATTTCATATTTCCGTTATTATTCAATATTATGATCAGTAAGTTCATGTTCCCGTTAATATTCAATATTTTGATCAGTAACTTTACGTTTTAGTTAATATTCAATATTTTGATCAGTAATTTAATATTTACGTTAATATTCAATATTTTAATCAGTAAGTTCATGTTTCTGTTAATATTAAATATTTTGATTAATAATTTCACGTTTCTGTTAATATTCAATAGTTTGATCGATAACTTCATATTTCCGTTAATATTCAATATTTTAACTAGTAACTTTATGTTTCTATTAATATTAAATAGTTTGATCAATAACTTCATATTTCCGTTATTATTCAATATTTTAATGAGTAACTTCATGTTCATGTTATTATTCAATATTTTGATCAGTAAATTCATGTTCTCGTTAATATTCAATAGTTTGATCAATAACTTTATGTTTCCGTAATTTTCAATATTTTACTTAGTAACTTTATGTTCCCGTTAATATTTAATAATTTGATCAATAACTTTATGTTCCCGTTAATATTTAATATTTTGATCAATAACTTCATATTTTCGTTAATATTTAATAGTTTCATCAATAACTTCATGTTCCCGTTATTATTTAATATTTTGACCAGGAACTTAATGTTTCCGTTATTATTCTATATTTTGATCAGCAAATTCATGTTTTCGTTATTATTCAATATTTTGATAAGTAATTTCATATTCCCTTTATTATTCAATACTTTGATCATTAACTTCATGTTTTCGTTACTCGTGCGTTCACACAACACTGTTGTGTTACTCGTGCGTACGCAGGGTACTAGTATGATACGCATATTTATTTTTAAAATATAGTAAAAATAAAATAATAAAAAGACAACAAATTTAACCAAAAAAGTTTATTATGTTTTTAAAAAGATAATAAATTGGTGTCTATAATTTTTAAATATAAAAATATTTGAATCAACAATATCATTTTTGTTCGGTCATTATTTACAAAAATATTGTAATCAATAGTATATTTGTTTTCATTATTATTCAATATTTTAATCAGTAACTTTGTATTTTCGTTATTATTAAATATTTTGATCAGTAACTTCATGTTTCCGTTATTATTTAATATTTTGATCATTAACTTCATATTTCTGTTATAACTTAATATTTTGATCAATAACTTCACATTCCCATTATTATTTAATATACATTTTTATAATTTTTAAATTTTAAAAGTGCAGGCATGTCCCGCCCCAACCTCATTTTATTTGTGAGGCAAGCTATTTTTTTGTGTCCATACCATACACAATATCTGTCATGTTCTATTTTTTGCAGATTTTTATGGGACTGACCTAAACAGGATGTGCATTCCCGTTTGCGACCCCTATTAAAATATATATTTTTCTCGTATTTGTATTAGTAATCTCTTTTTCATCTTTTGGTTTTTCATCTGTTGCATCCACATAGCCCTATTGTTTATATTTCATTGGAAAAAAAATTTAAGTTTATAAGACATGAATCAAATTGACAAAATAAAAGAAAAATGAATTAAACAACAAACGGAAGTGGAAATAAACACAATTATTCAATGTAAGTAGGAATAGAAAGATATCAAAGTTTTTCTTTTAAGATATTTGATATCCACCAAGAAGGTTCTCCAGGTTCCAAGCGGTCTATTATGTATAGGATTTAGATCCCAAGTTATTTGAAGTCTTGAGATATGTGGAGAAGCTAGATCTTAAGCATTGCTCTTTCATTTTTGTATATATATATATATATATATATATATATATATATATATATATATATATATATATATATATATATATATATATATATATATATATAGATATATATATATATATATATAATATATATATATATATATATATATATAATATATATATATATATATATATATATATATTGATTGGTCCCTCCATTAAACTCTCATTTCTAAAGCTAACATAGTTGATGATGTGAAGTAAAACCATTGATGTGAATCCATATGCATTTCCTTTTGGTACAAAGAGGATTTTATAAATTCAAGGACTAACTAACATAGTAACAAAGTTGTCAACAATGTCAAAGCCCTCGTATAGTATTGGGCTGGAATCAACTCAATTAACACATATATTATATAAGTAAGTCATACTAATTGATCTGAGTGACTATATCCTACACTAATAATAGAAGGGGTTAAATAAAAAATAAATGCATGTAAATCAAATCGAAAGTATGCTTAATCAGCAAATTTATGCATACTCAATCTCTAGAAGGTGGATATAAATTAAGTATCCAGTCGTAATATGATAGTAAACTGAGAATAAAAATTGTCATACTCCGGCGACATGTAATAAAATGGTTCTGCCACATGAATAGTGAAGGAAATTCTTTAAAAAGAAAAGAGAAACCTACACGGAAGGCATCCAACACCATAAAAAATTAATTTTATAATCAGAAATGTAATCAAAATTGAATACTTTGTCGTATTTTTCCTTATCAGATTATACAAAGAAAGGCATTTATTGTATATAAGGAAATTCTTCGAAAAGAAAAGAGAACCTACACAGAAGGCATCCAAAACTATATCCCGCCCTATGAATTTTGTTACTTTAAACATCTGGTACACCATGAGACTTTTTTTTCTAAATCAATGAGAACCATGTTTATTTCCCTCCATATCTTTCTCTCAAACCCTGATATTGGTACAACCTCATTAAACATGTACCTGGAACAATTTACACTACATGTTATAAATCTTTCTGTCATTTCAAACCCTGCTATTGGTATAACCTCAATAAATATGTACCAGAAAAAATTTACACTACATGCTATAAACCCTGCTATTGGCGTGCCACTTACTATGCCTTAACAATTTCTTAGGTGAAATTTGAAGCTGAAAATTTCCACTCCTTACTATTTTAAAACTTGTTCATCATATTTATACCTTGGTTGCCAAATCCTACAATCACATTCCCTTTATTCCAAGAGCTTACTAAGGTTAAATGTGTCTGTAGGAATCTGATTAACATTCTTGCTAAAGTTTCTCAGACAGGAAAGAAGCACCATATACCATATAGAAACTCCAAGTTGACTTTTTTTATTACAAGAGTCTCTTATCGGAAATGCAAAATTAACACTGCTTTGCGCTATTTTCCCTACACAAAGGTAGATATGTAAACAATTGGTGATTTTTATTTCTCTCTCTCTATGTCTTAAGGAATATAAATATTTACATGACTTAGAATTTCATTTGTAGGAGTGAAACTTTTAGTACATTGAAATTTGCACCTAATTCATCAAAAGTCAATAATTGCTAAATTAGGGTTTCTATAGGAAAAGTCAACTGAACTTTGACCAGGAATGACTTTCACGTGCTTCATCCATGTTTCCCAAACCAAAGCTCATTTTGAAGACGATCCAATTCCCTACAACTTCTCTTCAGCCCTCAAGTCCAAGAAATGAACCATTTGAAATATACAAGCTCATACATTACAGGTCATTTTCTGAAGGTCAACAAAAGTCATTTTTTTCCAAGACCTTTTACCTCAAGATAAAATCTTCAAATACAAAATTAATCAAAAGAGGGTTTGAAGTAGACATCTTGGGACTTCCAAAAAGTCTAAGATCATCATAATGAGATAAAAATTGAGCAAGTTATGGCTTGCCCAAGTTGGGAAAATTTGGGAAATTTCAAGAATTATGCATTGAGCAAACTTGAAGTTTTAGGTAAATGGCTTAATTTCTTGGACTTCAAGCATCTTCCTAAGCTTATAGAGGACCTCTAAAATCATTCGTACCATGCCTTACATTTTCTACCTATTTTGCATATATTTATTTTATTTTATTCAAATAAATATAAAATAAAATGTATAAAATAATTGGAAATGGGCTTTGAGCATTTGGGCTGATGTTTTGGACAGCTTAGAGGCCCAAAAATTCGTGCAAGCATGTCCAGGTTCATAGAAAATTCAAAAAGGGACAAGAAACCATGTATTTGGCAAAGTTTCAAAGTGATATTCATGGCCTTAAAACACCAACTTAATGGATGTTTATTCCTTTTCCCTCTTTTCCCCTCCATCCCCTCTATATAAGGAACACAATAGAAAACTTCAAGGACAGACACACAGACTAGACAAAACACTACCAAATTGCCAAAAAAATTCTTAAAGTTGTCCAAATTGAAGCCCCTGATCCAGCCAGATTCAACTCTTTCCAAGCACTCTATCAATATCTCAGGGTTCCCAGGAGCATATACCGCCCTCCATTCAAGTTGTCTCATGCCCAGAAGTGCTCAACCGAACCTCAACTTTTGGTAAAAATTTCGTGATCTCAAACTTTCAAATCATGCCATATAAATATTTCTTAAGCTTATATTCATGTTATTAATGATGTTTGCATCCGCTATAACGTGTTACATGAAGATTTATGGCCTTAGATCACGAGTTGCCATGGTTGAACGTCGTTAGGGTTTTGTGTTCAAACCCTGAGATACACGATTTTTTTAGCAAATTTGGAGGCTATATCCATGATCAGGAGACATTTTTATGTAGATCTACATATTTTGTTTTTGTGTATAGTCATGTTCGCATGGGGGTCTCACCGGAGAAGACGGTGGAAACCACCAGCTCCGGTGGTGTGACTAATTGCAGGTGGTGGTCCAAGCTGGCGTGGCTTCATCCCTACATCCCATTGGTTGATTCAAGATACGAGCTCCCTCTCTCCACTCTTGATTGGCCCATTCAAATACAAAGGGGCCCACTGGAGGGCGCGCTTGTGACAACTCAGCAATATGACTCATTTTATATTATATATGTTTCTTTATGATTATAATAACGGATGAAAAGTCGTCCCAACGGTTGGGTGTGTGAGTGTTAAGGTGTTATGTGCGTGAGAGGTCAGGGGTTCGACCCCTGCCTCTTGCATTTTTCATTTTTCCAAATCTTGTATGTAGATCCCATACTTCCAATTACCATGCGCACACCCTGTGTCCTCAGATCACTATCATCAAAGCATCAAGTGATCAGATCCAATGTTCCAGAACTAGGCGCTCATGATAGACCTTCAAAAGGGCAACATCATTGAATCATACGCAGCCTCTGGGTTCCCTAATTTGGGCCTAACATTTTTAATTGTTTCTCACCCCCTGGTTTTTCTTTTTTGAAGCGCCTGGGCTTGTCATTTCTTTTGGGCCTAACAAAAATTCTAGCGCACCCCTCCATTGTGATTTTGACACCAGCCCCCATTGCATTTTGTTTCTTTTTTGTTTTATCATATTTATTTCATTTAATCATTTTTTTGAACAAATCAAAAATCATAATAATAATTAGGCTTAGGTTTTTTTTCTAAAATTAATTTAATTTTCATAATTTAATTTACTTAATTATTTTGACTTGTTTTAATTAATTTAAAATCAATTAGACATATGTTTTAATTCAAATATTTTCTTTACAAAAATACAAATAAAAATATTAGATATAGTTTTCCTTTATTTATTTAATTAATTTAGAATAAATTTAGTCTTTCTCATTTAACTTAATTTTAATTATCATCTTAAGATAAACAAAACAAAAATATTTTTTTTCTTTACTTAGACTTTTTTAGGTTGTTAGACGTTTCTTCCCATTTTCGCGCGCATTTGTTTTAAATTCGCATTTTTATATATTATGTATCTGCTGATGGAATGTAATAGCTTAATTTAGGATTTACCTTTATCTCTTTCTTTATTTTCTTTCCTCCATTTGGATATGTAAATACCCCCTCCCCGAAGCCATGTAACAGCGTCGGGTTATATTTTCGCACTTTACATTTTTTTGTACATATTAACTGCTAGTAACCTTGTTTGTATGGAAAGACTAATAATAAAGCGATAGCAAGCCTAATAACAAAGATAAATAAACTGAATTGAATCACTTGCACATGCGCACCTCTAGGATGCCCCACTTTGTTTGCCTTCGGAAAACAGTCACGATTCTCGAAACGTGAGAAGTTTTAGTGATTATCTTCCAGTTTAAAGATCACTAGTCCCTCGATGACCCTCTCGATGTTGTCTCGGATAAAAGTGATCTCAGAACTTTAGGGTGGTCACTAAGTCTTCTTTCCAAGTTTCCTTCGTGACTGTAACGTCCCTTTGATTTTCCCTCATACATCCAACGATAGGGCTACCTACTCACTTATAGTAGGATATCACTGTCTAAAGGATAGGAGGAAAAGAACGAACTTTTTTGAGTATAAGTAAATAGTTCTTAGATGCTATGCTCAAAACAAACTTTTCACACTTACACATTTCAAAAACAACTTTCAAAAATATTTGCTTTGTCAACACTCTTGAGGACTGATACAAGAGTTATCACAAAGCGAATCGCCGCACTAAGGCATTTCAAAACATTTTTCTAAACACACAAAGCACAAGGTACTTTTAAAATGAGTTAAGCATCTAAGATCCCGTAGAAAACTAAGGATGGAAAGGGTGATAACACCTTCCCTTTCCATAATCTACCCCCCTTACTCAAAAAATTCTCGAAAAGGTCTTTTTTCCATTCTTTTCACCATTTCCTTAATTCATATAAAAGAAAAGTCGGTGATGACTCTTACTTACCGCAACATTTGCGAATACAAAAGCAAAACCAGTATAATAGTCAGTTCTTCCACCGTATCACAGAATTGGCGACTCTACTGGGGAGTATTGATTTAAAAAAGTGGGGTTACCGTAGAGTTATTCATTATTTAACTGTTTTTTCGTGCTTTGTTTGCTTTACTTTTGAGGGCTTTGTTTGGGTTACTATAGATCTTACACCCGTATCTGGGGCACCTTTTAGGTAAGTAGCAATAGATCATGGAAACTGTGCGGGGTATACCGACACGGTTGAAGCGACATCTAGATTGATGTGACACTTTGGTTGGTACCGGTAGCCCTTGAGTAGTCAAGGAGAATACGGGTCCGCGGTGTGGTGTCATGAAGCATCAACTGACCTTAGAACCTTTAATTAAAAAACTTGGCCATTAGGAAGTAGTGAGATAGCCATATTTGGTGTAGCCCGGAGTCGGTTGATACTCGATACTACACTCATTGAAATTTGACTCCTGAGTTTTGTTTGGTGGCAAGTCAGTTATCGATCGGAATGAAACTTGTGGGAAAGATTAGTGATATTAAGATCCCTTAGAACTCGATTACTTTATAGGATAGTTTGAACCAACTAAACTTCAAGAGGGCACTTACCTTAAAACCCATGCAAGCTTTAAACCTAAGGTCTTTGTGTGATTTGCTTGTCCTTGCTATATTTGTGTTTTCTTAGCATAATCATGATATCATAACATCATAACATGACATATCATACTAACCATTTCAAGGATTTTTAGGACTTATCTTTGTGTTGTTTTGTAGGATATGGAATCCACTCGCAGGAATACTATTCAAGTCAACCTCATAAGGGTACCTCCTCAACTCAAGGAATTAGAATCAAGGGTTCCTGAGAGCTCTCCTATCACTGAAAGACATGGTCGACTTCTCAATTTGGTCACCTCAATCCCTAATGAAGAAATGTTGAAGGTGCTCTTTCAATTCTTCGAACCTTTACATCACTGCTTCACATTTCCTGATTACCAATTGGTGCCTACTATGGAGGAGTTTTCTCAGTTATTGAGGGTGCCCATTCTTGATAAGTTACCCTTCAATGGTATGGAAAGAGACCCAAAACCTGAAGAGATTGCTCATGCTCTGTCTTTACAACGGTCCAATGTAGTGGCGAATTGGGAAACAAGAAGAGGCGTCAAAGGGCTTCTAGCTAAGTTTCTATTTGAGAAGGCTCACCATTTTTGGGATACCCTGGATTTACAAGATTTTTAAGAAGTGTTGGCCCTTCTCATCTATGTGATGGTACTATTTCCTAATCCGGACCAACTCATAGATGTGAATGCGGTCAAGGTTTTTCTGTCTCATAATCTTGTGCCTACTTTACTTGGAGACATCCTACACTCTCTGCATACCCGCACTGTAAAGAGAAGAGGGACCCTATTGTGTTGCACTCCTCTGTTGGCTAGGTGGCTTATTTTGCACCTTCCTCGATTTGTGTTAAAGAATGAGCAGGGCATGAGATGGTCTAATAGGTTGATTTCCATCACACATTCAGACATTCATTGGTGTCCTCAATCCTTGGATAATGTTACCATCATTGAACTCAGTGGGGAATTCCCTAATGTCCCTCTCCTAGGCATTAGGGGGGAATCACTTATAATCCTTGTTTGGTGTTGCGACAGTTTGGTTATGCTAGGAGGGATGGTCCTCATGATACACTTGTCCAAGGAATCGTATTCGACTATGAGAATGATGTTCATGGTTATCGTCAGAGGTTCATAAGAGCTTGGGGCATGGTGAAAACAAAGATGACAGCAAAACACTAGGGCATAAGAAATCCATTCCTTTGGAGCCTTATCTTAAGTTGGTACGAGCCCATGCTCAAAGTCTCAGAATGCCTTATGAGGCCATTCTACCCATCATCATGGAGCCAGTTGCTGAGGGAGACACTCCTTACATTATTCTTCATCCTGACATGCCGACTAATTTCGAGAAGTTACAAAAATCCTGGATTCAACTCAAAGAGGAACCAGATACCTTTGAAACCCAATTCTACACCATCGAGAAGAAAGTTTTAGAGCTCTCCAGGTTACTTCACGAAGAGAAGAGTATAAATGCCTACATTGCACCAAAGAGGATGTACCCGTGGGAAGCTTGAGTTCCATTTTGCTTTAAGAGTTCATTTTTGCTTTGTTACTTTCTTTGTAAGCCCAAGAGGAATCATTGTAACCGCTTAAACTTCTTAATGCAATTAACATTTGTTTTTCCCTTTGGCTAAGCAAATTTAAGTCTTAGAAATCCTTGAAAACATTGCATACATATATCATACATATCATTGCATAAACAGTTTTCAGGACAGGCTTCTTATCTTCTTCGTTGTTTATTTCAGCAATGGCTCTTCAACAAATAGTTAAGGAGCTTCAAGCACAGAATGCTCAATTCCAAGAAATGTTCCTGAATCTGGCTAAGGGACAAGAAGATTTGAAAGCTCTGATTCTCAAGAACAAGAACAAGAAAAAGAGGTCAGTGGGTGTTCTGAATATGGGAAGAAGGTTCAAAGGACCAGTGAGGCAAGTTTTAGAGCTCGCGACTCTATCAAAAGAGAGAGACAAACAGGAAGGAGAGCCAAGGGAAGAAGACCACAGTACAAGGGAGTCTGAAGAAGATGAAGCTGATTACACCGAGGAACAGTACCCTTCAGCTGATGATAAGTACAAACAGTTGGAAGACCGTCTCAACACCATGGAAGTTCAGAGGGTACCTGGCCTGGATTTCGAAGAGCTAGGGTTGGTTTCTGGAGTGGTTATCCCACAAAAATTCAAAGTGACCGCATTTGCTAAATATGATGGGGTCTCATGTCCTAAGTTGCATCTCAGATCTTATGTCAGGAAGTTTCAACCACACACTGTTGGTAGGAATTTGTGGGTGCATTTATTTCAAGACAATCTATCAGGGACTCAATTAGAGTGGTTCTATCATCTAGAGGGAACCAACATCCGTAACTGAGAAGATCTGGCTGCTGCTTTCTACAAGTAGTACCAATATAATGCTGACTTCGCTCTAACCCATACACAACTTTAGAGCATGTCTATGGGTTCTAGTGAAGGCTTTAAAGATTATGCCCAAAAATGGAGAGACCTTGCAGGAAGAGTCCAGCCTCCTCTGTCTAATAGGGAGCTGGTAGACATGTTCTTGGGTACTTTATCTGGTCCGTTTTTCAACCATCTGATTGGAAGCTCTTCAGCTGGGTTTACTGAGTTGATCTTTACAGGAGAAAGAGTGGAAGCTGGAATTAAAAGTGGTAAGATTCAAAGAGATGCCTCTTCAATTGAAGGAAAGAAGCCTCTCATGGGAAAGAAAGAGGTCAGTGCTGCTTACAACTAGAGAAGTCAGGCCATAAACGAACGCCGCCCGACGGTGGAAGCTGTAATGATATCCAAACCTGCAGCTACTCAACAATAGAACAATCAGTCCAGAACAGATAAGCCCAGAAGACAGTTTACCCGAATTAATATGACCTTGTCTCAAGTTTTTCCACATTTGCTGAAATCCAATCTGGTTACCCCGAGAGAGGCTCCCAAAAATCCCAACACTGCATCTGCTCGCTACAATTCAAATGCTCAGTGTTCCTACCATTCTGAAAGTCCAGGCCATGACACAAACGACTGTTGGGATTTGAAGAACAAGGTTCAGGATTTGATTGAGACAAAGGAGATTTAATTTGACGCTCTTGAGACTCCTAATGTTATAATTGCCCCTATGCCCAAGCACGACCATGGTGTTAATGCTATTGATGATGACATGTTTGTTGCTTCTGTTGATGAACTAGCTACTCCACTCCTGACTGTTAAAAAGAATCTCTTGCAAGCCGGTCTATTTCCGGGTTATGGTGAAGATTGCCACTTATGTTTGTCTCTACCTAATGGTTGCCATTGGTTGAAGGAAGGTGTTCAGCGCCTGATGGATGATAAAGAAATTCTGTTTAAGAAGACTATAGTTACAAGTGCTCCATGTGAAGATGTTTCTATCACTAGCATTTCCACCAATCCTCCCAAGGTCTCCTCCAAAAGACCTATCATGATTACATCTGTTCCAAAAGTTGTTCCGTTGATAATTACTTTTCCTGGACCTATACCATATTCCTTGGACAAAGTTGTTCCTTGGAATTATGGTGCTGACATTTACTACCACAGAGTCAAGCAAGATTTACTGGTTGTTAAAGACAAAGATGTTGAAGACTCTGATCCTAACATTAGTAACATTGTCGGGACCAGCAAAATTAGCAGAAGCGGAAGGATTTTCTATCCTGAGATCTCTCCAAAGACTATTGCCACTTATGTTGTTATTCCTACTGTTGTTCCTACTAATACTCCTGTTACTACTCTTGCCATCACTCATGTTGCCACCCCTGCTACTGAGTCAGCTGAGACTCCGGGAAAATAAGTATTGATTGAGCCTACTCGGACGGAGGCACCCAAAGAAATTATCCCTGGATCCTCCAAGCAAGAGATGGAGGAAATTTTAAAGATTATAAAGAAGAGTGACTATAATGTGGTTGAACAACTGGGGCATACCCCTTCTAAGATCTCAATGTTGGCCCTGTTATTATGCTCTGAAGCCCATGCTAAGGCTTTGGTGAAAATCCTCAAGACTTCTCATGTGCCACAAGAAACCACTGTTGATCAATTCGAAGATTGTGTTTCCAGTTTGACTACTGATAGTGGACTAGGTTTCTCTGATGCAGATTTAATATCCAAGGGAAGGAATCATAATGATGCCCTGCATGTCTCCATTGAGTGCAAGGGCACTACTTTGGCCCATGTTCTAGTGGATACAAGTTCATCGTTGAATGTCTTACCCAAGAATGCTCTGGACAGATTGGATTGCGAAGGATTGACTCTGAAGCCTAGTAACATTGTGGTGAGGGCTTTCAATGGTTCCAAAAGAATGGTGCACGGGGAGGTGTACATCCCTGTCAAAGTTGGCTCTCAGACCTTTGACTCCAATTTCTACGTGATGGACATCCGACCATCCTATTCCTGTTTGTTGGGTCGCCCTTGGATCCATGGGGCTGGAGCTGTTACCTCTACTCTGCGTCAGATGTTGAAATATCCGGTAAAGGGGAGGATTGTCACGGTCCATGGTGAGGAGAAGTACATGGTAAGTCACCTGAACTCTTTCAGGTATGTTGAAATGGATGGCGAGTTCATCGAGACCCCGTGTCAGAATTTTGAAGAGGTTTCTCAGACCATTGCTGCAACCAAGACTGCTACCACTGTTCCGAAGATTTTCAGGCCTCTGCTGAAAATGCCTTCTCTCAAGGATGCCAAGGTAGTAGTTGAAGAAGGTGGGTGTACCATTTGGGGCCAACTCCCTGATATTCCCTACAAATCTGACAAGTTTGGTTTGGGTTTTACATCAGGAGCTCAAAAGACTGTACGTCGTGCTCATGCTGGAGGACCATCCCTATGCATTAGCAATCATGGGGTCAATGCTTTGGAGGACACTGACAAAGATTGTGACATGGACCAGTGTATCTTCCCAACTGTCAGTGGCAGACTCACCAACTGGAAGACTAAAGACTTTGTGCCGATTACTTTTATTCATGAGTAATTGTATTTTTCGTTTTTGGATATGTAATAAATGAACCACACAAACTCTATAGCCTTGTGTCTGGCCCGAGGAACAATGGTTTATTTGTGAGGGTCATTACTTCATTTTCATATGTCATCAATAAAACATTGGACGTTTGCATACACATTTTGCGCTCTTTGTTTTTCTCTTCTGCTTTTTACTTTATCAAAAAATATACAACTATGCTCTTACACACACCGACGTATCAAACTGCAAATCCATATCCACTATGGGTCCCATTGATAACGATTCAGCTATTGCCAGTTATGACTTTGAAAATCCGATCTACCAAGCCGAGGGCGAAGGTGAGGAAGATTGTGAAGTACCAGGAAAACTTGTCATACTGTTACAACAGGAAGAAAGGGCAATACAGCCTCATGAAGATTCGATTGAGAAAGTTAACTTGGGTACTAAAGAGGACAAAAAAGAAGTCAAGATAGGTGTCGATCTGGAGCATAGTGTCAAGGAACGGGTAATTCAGATGCTACATGACTATGTTGAGGTTTTTTCCTGGTCATACAAAGACATGCCGGGACTTGACACCGATATTGTGGTTCATCGCCTACCTACAAAAGAGTATTTACCTCCAATGAAACAGAAGGTTCGTCGTATGCAACCGAATATTTTAGAAAAGATCAAGGCTGAAGTCATGAAATAGTTCAATGTTGGTTTCTTAGCTGTCACGTATTATTTACAATGGGTTGCCAATGTTGTTCCAGTACCTAAGAAGGATGGTAAGGTACGTATGTGTGTGTATTACAGAGACCTGAGCAGAGCAAGCCCCAAGGATGACTTTTTGCTTCCCCATATTGATGTTCTAGTTGACAACACCGCACAATATAAGATATTCTCCTTCATGGATGGCTTCTCCAAATACAATCAGATCGAAATGGAACCTGAGGACATGGAGAAGACGACCTTTGTCACACAGTGGGGCACTTTCTACTACAAAGTTATGCCATTTGGACTAAAGAACTTTGGGGCAACCTATCAACGTGCCATGGTAGCTTTGTTTCATGAGATAATCCATCACAAGATAGAGGTCTATATTGATGATATGATATCCAGGTCTCAGACTTAAGAGGAGCACCTTGATCACCTACAAAAGCTATTTGACAGGCTGAAGAAATACAAACTGAGGCTAAACCCGGATAAGTGCACTTTTGGAGTAAGATCCGGTAAGCTCTTAGGCTTTGTTGTCAGCGGCAAAGGTATTGAGGTAAACCCTGCAAAGGTCAAAGCTATACAAGAAATTCCGACTCCTTACACTGAGAAGGAAGTTAGGGGATTCTTGGGACGTCTGAACTACATAGCCAGATTCATTTCACATCTGACCGCTACTTGTGAGCCAATCTTCAAATTATTGAAGAAATATCAAGCAGTAAAGTGGAATGATGATTGCCATAATGCCTTCGACAAAATCAAGGAATATCTTCAAGAGCCTCCAATCTAGATGTCACCAATCAAAGGAAGACCTATGATCATGTACTTAACAGTATTAGAGAACTCAATGGGGTGTGTGATGGGGCAACATGACGAGTCTAGTCAAAAAGAGCATGCCATATACTACCTTAGCAAAAATTTTACCGACTGTAAAACAAGATACTCATTTCTCGAGAAAACTTGTTGCGCTTTGGCATGGGCTACTCGCCGACTAATACAATATATGTTGACTCACACTACCTTGTTGATATCTAAAATGGATCCTATCAAGTACATCTTTGAGAAGCCCGCTCTCTCCGAAAGAATAGAAATATGGAAAATGATCCTGACCGAATACGACATTTAGTACACAACCCAGAAAGCAATTAAGGGAAGTGTACTACCTGATCATTTGGATCAATAGGCTGTAGATGACTACCAATCCATGAATTTTGAGTTCCTGGATGAGAACATCATGTTAGTAACTGATTGTGAAGGACCTAGACTAAATGAAGGACCTGAAAAAGGATCCCGATGGACTATGGTTTTTGACGGAGCTTCCAACGCACTTGGCAATGGAATCAGTGATGTGATCATATCTCTTGAAGGTAGTCATACTCCTTTCATTGCCAGACTATGTTTCAATTGCACCAACAATATGGAAGAATACAAAGCATGTATTATGGGTCTTAAAGTTGCTATCGACTTGAGGATCAAATTCTTGAGTGTATTTGGAGATTTGACTTTAGTAATCAGCCAAATCAAAGGAGAATGGGACACAAAGTATCCTAATCTCATCCCTTACAAAGAGCATGTGTTGACACTGATCCCACATTTTGAAGAAATCACCTTTGAGCATTTCCCACGAGAGTATCCTGAGGGAGCTTCGGTCAATGATAAGAAGTTCCTAAGAAGGTTCTCTACTAAGTTCTTCCTCAGTAACGGGATCCTCTACAAGCACAATCATGATTCTACTTTACTTTGGTGTGTAGACAAGAGTGAAGCATAAAATATTATGGCTGACTTGCACGAAGGTACCTTTGGCACCCATTCTAGTGGGCACACGATGGATAAAAAGATCTTGCGGGTAGGATACTACTGGTCCACTATGGAAGCAGGTTGTTATCAGCATTTGCAAACTTGTCACAAATTCCAGATCTATGTTGATAAGATACATGTACCTCCAGTTCCTTTAAACGTCTTGACTGCTCTTGGCCATTCGCAATGTGGGGCATCGACATGATTGGAGAGATTAGACCGACAACTTCTAATGGGCACCGCTTCATCCTGGTTGCCATTGATTACTTCACGAAGTGAGTCGAGGCAGCTTCATTTGCTTCTGTTACCAAGAACGTTGTGGCCCGATTCATCAGACATAACCTTATCTGTAAATACGGTATTCTAGAAAGAATCATTACAGATAATGGTACCAATCTCAATAATACAATGATCACCGAGCTCTGCATGCAATTCAAGATTTATCATCATAAATCTTCTCCTTGCTGGCCGAAGATGAATGCCGCTGTAGATGCTGCTAACAATAATATCAAGAAAATCATACAGAAGATAACAGTGACATACAAATACTGGCATGAGATGCTACACCATAATGCGCACATCAACAGGGAAACCCCTTTCTCTCTGTTATACGGTATGGAAGTTGTCCTATCCATTGAAGTCCAAATCCCGTCCTTGAGAATCATGAAGGATGCAGAGTTGAGTGAAGACGAATGGGTCCAGACTCGACTTGATCAATTAAACTTGATTGACGAGAAGAGGCTCGCGGCTGTTTACCATGGTCAGATGTACCAAAAACGTATGATCAAAGCTTTTAACAAGAAGGTCAGACGTCAAGTATATCAGGACGGGGATCTAGTAATCAAGCGCATCATACTGCTGCAAGGTGATCCCAGGGGCAAATGGACTCCCACGTATGAAGGGCCATTTGTGATCAAGAACATATTTTCTGGTGGGGCCATGATCTTAACTACTATGGAAGGTGACGACCTTTCGCACCCGGTAAATGCGAACATAGTTAAAAGATACTACACATAAACAAAGA
This sequence comes from Vicia faba, assembly GCA_948472305.1. Taxonomy (NCBI): domain Eukaryota; kingdom Viridiplantae; phylum Streptophyta; class Magnoliopsida; order Fabales; family Fabaceae; genus Vicia; species Vicia faba. The sequence goes on from CATIWC010002401.1 coordinate 16,095, forward strand.
CCCGCTAGGTCGACTGGCCTAAGAAAAAATTAGGGCATCCCGGCGAACCAAAAGAGTTCGGGCAAAAATTAGGGATATATGTAAAAATTTGTACACCCGGCAAGTCGAAAACCTGAAAAGGTGGCTTGGGCAAAAAAGGGTATCCCGGTGGACTGAAAACCCGAAAGGGAAGTCCAGGCAAAAGTTAGGGATTTTAAGCATATGACTATGTCCCATTGGATCACCTTACAGCCAATCTTCAGTATCAACTATCGAGCTCAAGTGGTACTAATCAATCCAGTCAGCTTCGGACAAGCAGCGAAAGAGATGAGACGCTCAAAGGCATAAAGACAATAGCAGAATGGGAACCCAATGAGATTATTTCACATAGCTGTTTTTTTTCTTTTTATACTATTTTGGTATAGTTTCCATTCTTACGACGACATTCTCTTACCAGGATGTCCGTCTCCTTGTATAAAAATTCTTATTCAAGTTAATACAAAACTATTCCTTTGAAAGTGCAAAACTTTTGTTTTTATTTTTTCTGTTTTGTGTGCGAAAACATCCAGCGGTTATTTTTGAACATATGAATTTGAATGTGATTATTGCTTACAAATATGCACCTAAAAACATAAAGACAGTTGCTAATGACTTTAAGAAACGGGACAATATCTAAGGGCCATCCACACTCCAGCGAATACCTTCTCTGGCAGAGACATCCTACTACAAGGTCACTGCCATATTCTTAGTATGCAACCTAATGGTGTCAGATTCTCATATCCCCAGTGGAGCAAGATTCTTCAAATTAATTCTCCAACAAAAGATTCCCCAGTGAAACCACCAAAGCTTCTCGGGATTCCCCAACAAGATTTCAACAAAATCTTCAAGCCGTTCATGGAGCTTCCCTTCCCCAATAGAGTTTATTTCTCTAACAACGAAAGTTCATCTCCCAGCGTTTCAACTTCAACAAATTTGAAGGCCTACATTCTCCCCCCAACTCCAATAAGGGATTTATTTTCCCTAGTTCAACAACACTGCAATAGAACAACTAACATGTTCATACATTGCATTCATATATCATTTTACAAACATCATAGCATATGCAGCACGAACACGTATATCACAATCTTATTTATTTTGAGAGCATCATACAATTCATACATCATTTTACAAACATCGTAGCATATGCAACACGAACGTGTATATCACAATCTCATTTACTTTGAGAGTAACATCCAATTCATACATCATGACATCGCATGAAACCAGTTTTACCTTTTCAGGTTAAATCAGCAGGTAGACAAACACCATCAACTTATACAGCAGGTCAAAGATTGATGCCCGAAACCAGACGGGGAAACTATCTACACGACCAAGTGGTATGAACTCCCGGAGCAAGACGGGTTTATCAAGAAATACAGTAGGCTATGGATTAATGCTCGAAACCAGATGGGGAAACTATCCATGTGACCAATATTGTCAAGTTCCAGATTAATACCTGTAACAAGCCAGGAGAAATATCTGTGGACGACCGACTGTAGATTAATACCTATAACAAGCCAGGAAAACTATCTACATGATAAGATTAAAGATTAATACCTGTAACAAGCCAGGTGTGATCGGTGGAAATAGAACTGACTGTTTTAAGCTGGTTTCACGAAATGTCGCGGAAGCAAGATTCGCCACTGTCTTTTATTTTCTCCAACATGGACAGGACAAAAGCACATCAAAATTCCTTATGAGATTGTCTCTCGGTTCGGGAGGTAGATTTATAGAAAGGGAAGGTGTTAGCACCCTTTCTATCCGTGGTTATCCACGGGCTCTTAGGTACTTGCTCTTATGTTTACAAAAGATGTTTGCTTTTCAAATGTGAGTGGGTTTGAAAAAGTTTCTTTGAAAGATTTCTGAATGACTCTTGTATCTGTCCTCAAGAGTGTTTGAAAAATTTGTTTTGAAAGCTTTTGAAAGTGTCAGTGTGAAAAGATTTTTGATTTGTTTTTAAAGAGAGCAAGTATCCATGAGTCATCTACCTACCCTAAGGAATTAAGCTGTGTAAGTGTCCTTTAGGTAGTTCCATCCCACCATTGAGAGGTAGGTAGCACCGCCGTTGGAGGTGTTCGGGTCAATTCGATTATCAGGACTGTGTGGTCACCGAAGCAACGGTTAGGACACCTTAGAAGTAACCCTAATGTCCTAGATCCTTTTTAATCCGAGGCAACTGTTTCGAGGCAACTGTTTCGAGGCAACTGTTTCGAGGCAACTGGATCTTGGACATAAGAGCGACCGCTAAAACGTCCTATACTTGATGACCACGTTTCGAAGGCAACGAGTGAGGCGTACCCTAGAAGTGGTGTGTGCATTGTGTGTTGTATTCAGTTAATGTTTGTCTTGGTAATTAGTGAGCTACGAGTTGTTTTTACATACATTCTTTCATGCAAGTTTAGCAGTTAAAGGGGGTACGGAAAGTAAATTGCGGAAACATAAATCCTACGCTATTACAAGGCGCGGGTCTATACATCGCCAAAAATACAAAAACCTATTTTTTAGTAAATAAGTACGGAAAGTAAATAAAAACAGTAAAAGTCCTAATTACTATTACATCCGGAGGCAATTACATAATAATAAACTGTGTGCGAATAAAAATTAAATCGGAACGTTCTAAGGGTGTTGACCCTTTTAAGAAAAGAAATTGATTTTTTTGGTCTTTTTGTCAATTAAATGCAATTAATTAAATAATTAAACTAATTAATTAAAAGAAAATATATTTTTGTGTTTTTTATGTTTTTTATGAAATAAAATAAAAAAGAAACAAAATTAAGTCAACCTAATTCTAAATTGTTTTAATTATTAAAAGAAAAGTCAAAATTGCCTAATTAAACTATTTCAATTAATGTTTATTTACAAAATAAAATAATAATAATAATAATGATGTTAGTTTTTCTTTTTTTGATTTTTTTATGAAAATATGTTAATTAAATTAATTGTTATTTACAAAATAAAATAATAATAATAATAATAATGATGTTAGTTTTTCTTTTTTTGATTTTTTATGAAAATATGTTAATTAAATTAATTGTTAATAATAATAAAAATAATTAAAAGGTTAATAGTTAAAATAAGAGAAAATGACAAAACAAAAATAAAAAAAAGAAGTAAAACCAATGGGGGTGTGGGCTGAAATGGAGGGTGCATTGTTGAAATTGTGGCCCATTGAACAAGCCACGTTTGACTTCCCTGGGTTGAGTGGAGCGCTGTTGACTCTTGAGCATGGTGCTCCTGCTTTCTGGGCCCTTGGATTTGCATGGAAGGATACATGGCTGCTTGGATCTGTGAGATTTATTGTGAGTCCTCCTTGGAATGCTGCACAAGAACTCATTGAAAAAAAAGCATTGGAATTATGAGGGGACCTGGGAATCGAACCCAGGTCCCAGAGATTGCATGACACGTTCACCACCACTCCACCATCTGCGTGTGTTTGTTAATATAATGGAAAAGAAATATAATATACAAAAACGCGTTTATATGCTAGAAAAATAAAAAAAAGACGCGCGCAGGATTTGAATGCACCTATGCCTTGCTGCCACGCAGTCATCTTCAAGCTTTTCCTGCAAACATCAAACATATAGCGGGGGTTTTAAACCCCCACAAAATACAAGTATTATGGAAATAGCGATTAGACGCTCATGAAGCATAAATTAGGCGCGAGGTGTGCATTCAATTCGTCTTGTCCCTCTCAATTCAACCATGGGTGTCCTGAGGGCCAATTTTTCTGTATGTGAGAAACCCCAATTTGAAAGATTTGGAAAACCTAAATATCTCCCGTGGTGATTTGCGTTTTACAGCCTTATAATGAAATTAAAACATACAGAAAGTTTGGTAATAACGTCAGCAATGTATAGCAATATTCAAAATGAATCAAGGATGCGTAAAAATGGAATTCAGTTTCTCAAAGTTTTGAACAAAACGTGGGGGCGTGATGAGTGATTCCTTGAGTGATTTGGCTTGTTAATGATTGCAAAAAGTTCCTGGTGATGTAAGGAACGTATTTGAATCAAAATGGAAGCTTGAATTGTACTGCAAATATATTTTCAGTTTGTCACTTTTTCCTTGAAAATTTGAGATTGCTTTTTGTTGTATGGGGCTCTCTAGGTCGTGTATTCTGTAAGGAATGCTTGCATATGTGTTATGTAATGAGTATCAATCAGCATAATGGTCATTGAAGCCTTGCAATAATGTTTTGGATTATGCCATGAACTCCATTGAAACAACTTTCCATTCTTGTGAAAATTTGAATTTTTATGCCCATAATAGGTCTTGCACGAATTTGGAATATACTTCATGGTGTATCAAAGCAATTCAACACAAAATATATCCCTCCATTAATTTCTTTGATTTTTATTTGAATTTTAAAGATTTAAAATGAATTAAATCAAATAAAATTAAATAAAAATGGAAAAATTAATTTTTAATCTTGAAATAAATTGTGGGACACGTGGGAGGCATGGCCAAGCTGAATCAAGTGGAAAAAGTGGGCCCTTTTTGTCAAAAATGAAGTTTCAAGGATAATTGACTTTGGCCATTTCACAAAAATTTCCCAACTTCTCCAATGCATATCTTGCTCAATTTTGAAGCTATGAACATGTTCTTGGACATTTTGGAAAGGTCTTGAAGTCCTATAACCAATGTCTTTGGTCCCATGTCATTTTGATTTACCAATCTCAAGTTATGGTCTTTGACTTAAAGTGCCTTTTTGTTGACTTTTGAAAATGACCTATAATGTTGAAATTGATAACTTTTTGTGAGAGCATTTCTTGGACTTGGAATGTGAAGATGGGTTGTAGGAAATGTCCTCCCCTTCAAGATGAGCATTGGATGGGATTTTTCTGATGAACCATGAAAAAGTTATGCCTTGGTCAAGTTACAGTTGACTTTTCAGCTGTCCAAAAATAGAAACTTTTGACACCTTGATGATTTTTGAGCCATTCTTGTGAAATCATGGTAAAGATTTGACCAAATGATGATTGTGGCTTCAAAATAAGATGTTGACCAAAAATTTTGACTTTTGACTTCCAAATGACCATTTTGCTCCTACAGTTGATTGTGAGGCAATTAGGGTTTTTGACTGTACAACTTGACCTTGTGAGCCTTGAAACTTGACATGTAGGTGCTTGACAATGTATATGAGCATATGTGATTTGATTGAGCCCTTGAAAACCTCATCTTCCTTGCAAGAACCAAAACCCTAATTTTGACTACCTTAGGAGGCAATTGAACTGTGCAATCCTTGAGAGATTTTGAAGCATTTGAAGATGATGCTTTGTCAAAACTTTGAAGAATATGGGAGGGCAAATTTTGGGGTACAACAGTTGCCCCTGTTCAATCTTCTTAGACCTGAGGATGTAGATTGGCTAGCGTGCCTTTCGTAATCCGAGGGTAGAAGATGATTGAACACTAGAGTGCCCAGAAATTTGCACTCACATAGTTGAGTATCATCAGTGTGATAGAGGGGAATGGGCTTACAGATGCCATTTGGAGGGATGGTGGATAGGAGGATGGGCTTATAGATGCCATCTGGAGGTGTGACAGAACCTTGTCGGGAATGGGCTTATAGATGCCATTTGGAAAGATGGTGGATAGGTGAATCTGAATAAGAAATAGAATAGCTTCCGTGTCTAGAGCATATCTAGTCCGTGTCTGATTGCTGACGTCTAAATAAATGGTAGAATGACCGCCGTGTCTGGGGTATATCCATACTGCATGAGTAACAGAATGTTATCCGAATCTGGATCGTATCTGGACTGAACAATAGAACAGCATCCGGGATGGAGCATCTCTAAGTTGTCTTTAGAAGTTTGAATCTGAATAAGCAATAGAATAGCGTCCGGATCTGGAGCATCTCTAGGCTATATTTGAAAGGAAATCTGAATAAGCATCAAAATACTGCCATGTCTGGGTCGCATCTGAACCATCTCTAGAAGGAAATCTGGAATAAGCAATAGAATAGCATCCATGTCTGGAGCATCTCTAGGCCATCTCTAGAAGGGAGTCTGGAATAAGTATCAGAATGTAGCAATATCTGGAGCATTTCCAAGCTATCTCTGAAAGGAAATCTGGAATGAGTATCAGAACGTCGCCATGCCTGGGTCACATCTGAACTATCTCTAGAAGGAGTCTTGAATAAGCAAAAGAACAGCATCCATATCTGGAGCATTTCCAAGCTATCTCTGAAAGGAAATCTGGAATGAGTATCAGAACGTCGCCATGCCTGGGTCACATCTGAACTATCTCTAGAAGGAGTCTTGAATAAGCAAAAGAACAGCATCCATATCTGGAGCATTTCCAAGCTATCTCTGAAAGGAAATCTGGAATGAGTATCAGAATGTCGCCATACTTGGGTCACATCTGAACTATCTCTAGAAGGAGTCTTGAATAAGGAAAAGAACAGCATCCATATCTGGAGCATTTCCAAGCTATCTCTGAAAGGAAATCTGGAATGAGTATCAGAACGTCGCCATGCCTGGGTCACATCTGGACTATCTCTAGAAGGAGTCTTGAATAAGCAAAAGAACAACATCCATATCTGGAGCATTTCCAAGCTATCTCTGAAAGGAAATCTGGAATGAGTATCAGAACGTCGCCATGCCTGGGTCACATCTGAACTATCTCTAGAAGGAGTCTTGAATAAGCAAAAGAACAGCATCCATATCTGGAGCATTTCCAAGCTATCTCTGAAAGGAAATCTGGAATGAGTATCAGAACGTCGCCATGCCTGGGTCACATCTGAACTATCTCTTTAATGTAGATATGCCCTGGCTAGATACAGGTATAGAATCTGGAATTGCGACAGTTGATAGTAACCGTCTTTGGATTGACCTTTTTCCTGAAAAGGCAAAACATCAGTTGTATGCAATGTCATGATGCATGAACTGCATGATTTTAAGATGTTCTCAAAGATAAATGAGATTTGTGTTATGATGCGTATATGCATATGTCATGATGTATGTCAATGTGACGTTTATGAATGTGTCTAGGAAAATAAATCTTTGACGAATGCCGGGAAGTTGAATCCTGGGCTGATGTTTGAAGAGGAGAGTTCTTCGTTTATGCTGGGGATGATGGTTGCAAGAATAAACCGGTAGGAGAAGATGACTCCGTTGGGGAATAAACTTGTTGGAGTGATTACCCTGCGGGGAATTACTCTGTGGGACGAGATACTTCACTGAGGTTTTAATGATAACTTCGCTGGGGATACCATTGCTAAGTTATGTTGGGGAATTTGAGGAACTCCGCTGGGGATAGGAAGAACTTCGCTGAGGACGATCTTTCTGTGGCAATTAGCTGAGGATAACCCAGTTATAAGCTCTGGTGGGGAATAACCTTCTGAATAGAGCCGGGAGACGTGTTCGTGCTCTGCAGGGGAGAGTGTTGCTGACTTGCTGGAGATGTTGTGCCTTTTCAGGGTTGATGGGAGACCAACTATGCTCGGGGAGAGTTGTTGAATCTTGTCTTACTTAACAGGGAGTGAAGGTATCCTGGTTACGTTCTTCAGCCGAACCTACCTTGGTACCTTGGTGGACAGAGCAACTAGATCGCTTAGACAACTCATTACTGCCCCTGTTTCTATGGGAGAAGATACCTGTGGAGGCGCTTGATGACTGCCGGTTGACAAATCTTCTTCTGGTAGGCAAGTGACGAGATAACGGAACATAGTCGTATGCTTTTGATCCCTAACTTTTGCCTGGACCGCCCTTTCGGGTTTTCAGTCCACCGGGATACCCATTTTTGCCTAAGCCGCCTTTTCAGGTTTTCGACTTGCCGGGTGTACAGATTTTTTCATTTCATCCCTTATTTTTGCCCGAACCCTTTTGGTTCGCCGGAAAGCCCTTATTTTTGCCTAGGTGTGTCAACCTAGCGGGTCTTTGATTATGCGCAGTATTTTTTTTGACTATGTCCGTGCTCTCAGGATGTAGGGAGGTGCCCCTATCAGTAGTGTTGTGTTGCCCTACTACCAGAAGATCTTCGTTTGATCGTCCAATGCCCCAAGTGATCCAGATGGAGATTTGCCCCAAGCTGGTTGGCCTTTTGAGAGATTCTCCGAATCTTGACCTAACTGCCCCAGATGTTGGACAATGATCATGTCATACCCTTTGATTGGGAGTGCTTTTGTTCACTAGATATTCTTCGTGCGAATTTCTCTGCTGTTGAACAAATAGTCATATGCAAACAATATTATTTTAAAAATGCAAAGCGTATGTCTGTCTCGAAGTTTTTTTGCAAATGTATTTTTCAGTAAAAACAAGTGAATTTTGTAAACTGTGATGTCAACTCGTTATTTTACCGCAAGCCTTAATGAGTCAGGATACCTTTCGTAACAGTATGCCTTCGAACTAACCCATGCTTCAGCTAGGACTTTTTAAGGGTTATAACGTGGCTTGGTTCACGGTTTAAGAAACAAAGGATAAAGTCTCAAATTATATTTGTACCCACCCGCTCTTCGTGATGTTCTTCAAACCTAAACTCAGTTGATCGTGCGTTAGACCTTGTTCGAGTCTTTGTCCTAATATTCCCATGATGGTTCGGATGTTGACATTTTATTTTGAATAGGCAGTCATTTCCTTGTTGAGGGTTTGCAGGTCCTCTTTTCTTTTTGATTTCGTTATCCCTGTTTTTTGCCTGAACTGTTTCTTTTGTGATTACAGTCAGCGGGATGCCCCAGTTTTGTAAGTCTCCTTCATAGGTTTTGACTTAATGGGCGTTTATTTTGAGGGATAACGACTGCCTGTCTTTATGATTATTCGGAACCATCACTGTCTTTTGCTTTGTAAGAACTTTTTTTGATGCCATTCGTTGTGCACCTGGATCAACTAAGAAGACTACCCTGCCCCAGGTTATGATTAAGGGTTTTAATTTTCGAAAAGAAAACTCCTACTTCTTTGGCTCAAAGGGGTTGACGAGGGATTATCTTCCTTATAACTCCAGTGTTTAGGAATTGAAACAATGCCTGTACCTCATCAGCGGGGTTTGTCCAAAAGCATACTATAAGGATCGTGGTATCATTTTCGTCATCCTTCCTCAAGAGGCTTAGAATTATTAACCGAGCGTTGATCATCACAAAAGTATGAAAGAAATTTGAATATAGTGAAAATAATTGGATTAATTCAAAAACAGACATATGTAGTGCATTAATGAAATAAAAGAGTTTTCTATGACATTAATTATTTGTATAAGCAAAAAAAAATTACAACTTGGAAATTCGAATAAACAAAAGCCTTCAATGATTGGGCAAAGGAGCAGTGATTATGTTTGGAGTCTCTGGTGCTTCAAACTGAATCTCTCTGGCGTCAATCATGTCTTGAATCTTGTTCTTCAGAGGCCAGTAGTTCTCCGTAGTATGCCCCGGGCTATCAGAGTGGTATGCGCACCTACCGTTGGGATGATAGTTAGGAGCAGAAGTGTTTGGATTCCAGAGAGGAGCCCTTAAGGTAATCAGCCCTGCCTTCAACATTTGCTGTAGCGCTTAATCCAGTGTCATGTTGATCTTAGTGAACTGTCTCTTGGGTGCGACCTCCTTACGTTGCTGCCCCTGTCCTTGTTGAGCAGGCCTAGGATTAAAGATCTGGGTTGCCCCTACATGTTGATCATGGCGACCCTTTTTACTATGCACAACATTGGACTCCTTCTTCCCACTGTAAGGCTTTTTATGAGGATCAGCAGGTGCAACTTCTTGAATCTTTCCAGCCTTGATGCTAGCTTCAATCCTCTCCCTGGTCAAGATCAAATCTGTAAACCCAGCAGAAGAATTCCCAATCAGATGGTTGAAGAAAGAACCAGACAGGGTCCCCAAGAACATGTCAACGAGCTCACGGTCAGTCAAAGGTGGCTGCACCCTTCCAGCCAGATCTCTCCACCTTTACGCATACTCCTTAAAACCTTCACCCGTCCCCAGTGACATACCCTGGAGTTGGGTACGCGTAGGAGCGAGGTCGGCATTATACTGATACTGCTTATAAAAAGCAGTAGCCAAGTCCTCCCAGTTACGAATAGTGGTTCCATCCAGCTGATAGAACCATTCGAGTTGAGTCCCTGAAAGACTCTCCTGGAAGAAATGGATCCATAGATTCTTGTCTGCCGTGTAGGGCTGGATCTTCCTTGCGTAGGAAGGGAGGTGCAGTTTAGGACAGGAAGCCCCGTCGTACTTTACAAAGGCAGGTGCCTTGAACTTGTGAGGGATCACCACCCCAGAAGATAAACCTAGGTCCCCAAAGTCCAACCCAGGCACACGTTGGATATCCATAGCATTTAACCGGTCCTCCAGCTGTTTGTACCTGTCCTCAGCAGGAGGGTACTGCTCATCATTGAAGTCTGTCTCAGTGTCAGAGACTACATGGCTAGGAACCTCTCTCCCTTGGTGACTGTCTTCCCTAACATACGGAGTAGTCCTCTCAGCTTCATTCTGCAGTGTATTCCCAGATCTGCGTCTAGGGTTGAACAAAACAGTCCTCTTCTTCTTTTTCTTCAAAAGTAGAGTCTTTAATTCCTGTTGTCCTTGGGCTAAGCTCATGACCAGCTCCTGGAACTGGGCGTTCTGGGCCTGGAGGGCCTTGATAGCTTGCTCATTGGATGATTCAGGATTCATGATGACTGCTGAAATAAACAGCGAAGAAGGTTAAGCAACCTGTAAAGAAGAGTACCTGACATACAATGATGTGTATGTATGCATGCAATGTTTTCAAGGATCTCGCGGGGTAAACCAAGAAACTTGTTAGAATTTGAATCTTTGTAGCTTGATTGAAGGAACTTCATGTTGTTGAGAGTCCTTCTTCAAGAGTCAAGGCTCACCATATCGAGTGGGTTATAGCCCCTGACTCAAGTCATCAACCTTGGCTAGAGGAAAATAAATCCCCTTGCCCCTTGCTAGGCATTTTGATTCATCATGACCTGCATCACAGACCCTTGAGATCCTTGAAATGGATTAGTCCTTATGAAGGATGTATGCAATGGTATGATGGCATGATGTTATGCTATGCGGGGAGTGATGTAAGTGAACCCTGTTATGAGTCCAGATTAAGGATTGTAAACAAAACCTGCAAGGAACTCATGTGTCAGATAACAATCATGCAAGTAGTCAAGTTTGAAGGCACACAAGTCACACATGAAGCCCTTAGAGTTTAGGCCAGCATGAAGTTCAGGTACTACCCTCTTGAAGTTGGTGGGTTCAAAACCTGTCCTATCAAAAGTAATTGGGTTCTAAGGAGCTCAATATCATTGGATTGTTTTCTGTGTTCATTGTTTCAATTTAGCCACTGAACTGACGATCAAAATATTCCAAGAAAACAACCCTCAATGAGTGTAGTATCGAGTATCAACCAACTTCGGACTGCACCAAAGTCAGTTATCTCACTACCCCTAAAGAGGCCATGATGGTTCAATTAAGGTTCCTAAGGTCAGTTGATGCTTCACGACACCACGCGGCGGCCCCGTACTCTCCTTGACTTGACTCAAGGGTTACCGGTACTCACCAAAGTGCCACATCAACGTAGCAGACTGCTTCAACCGTGTCGGTATACCCCGCACAGTTCCCTCACAGTCTTGTTGCTACTTTCTAAGAAGGTATCCCCCAGATCCGAGTTAGGATCTATAGAACTCCCAAAACAGGCCCACAATATTTAAAGCAATCAAAACAGGCAATTGAAAACATAAGTATGATCTATCCTAAGGTACACCTCACTTTAAAGTTATCCCCAGCAGAGTCGCCAGTTCTGTGATCGGTGGAAATAGAACTGACTGTTTTTAGCTGGTTTCGCGAAATGTCGCGGAAGCAAGAGTCGCCACCGTCTTTTATTTTCTCCAACATGGACAGGACAAAAGCACAACAAAATTCCTTATGAGATTGTCTCTCGGTTCGGGAGGTAGATTTATAGAAAGGGAAGGTGTTAGCACCCTTTCTATCCGTGGTTATCCACAGGCTCTTAGGTACTTGCTCTTATGTTTTCAAAAGATGTTTGCTTTTCAAATGTGAGTGGGTTTGAAAAAGTTTCTTTGAAAGATTTCTGAATGACTCTTGTATCTGTCCTCAAGAGTGTTTGAAAAATTTGTTTTAAAAGCTTTTGAAAGTGTCAGTGTGAAAAGATTTTTGTTTTGTTTTTGAAGAGAGCAAGTATCCATGAGTCATCTACCTACCCTAAGGAATTAAGCTGTGTAAGTGTCCTTTAGGTAGTGCCATCCCACCATTGAGAGGTAGGTAGCACCGCCGTTGGAGGTGTTCAGGTCAATTCGATTATCGGGACTGTGTGGTCACCGAAGCAACGATTAGGACACCTTATAAGTAACCCTAATGTCCTAGATACTTTTTAATCCGAGGCAACCGTTTCGAGGCAACTGTTTCGAGGCAACTGTTTCGAGGCAACTGGATCTTGGACATAAGAGCGACCGCTAAAACGTCCTATACTTGATGACCACGTTTCGAAGGCAACGAGTGAGGCGTACCCTAGAAGTGGTATGTGCATTGTGTGTTGTATTCAGTTAATGTTTGTCTTGGTAATTAGTGAGCTACGAGTTGTTTTTACATACATTCTTTCATGCAAGTTTAGCAGTTAAAGGGGGTACGGAAAGTAAATTGCGGAAACATAAATCCTACGCTATTACAAGGCGCGGGTCTATACATCGCCAAAAATACAAAGACCCGTTTTTTAGTAAATAAGTACGGAAAGTAAATAAAAACAGTAAAAGTCCTAATTACTATTACATCCGGAGGCAATTACATAATAATAAACTGTGCGCGAATAAAAATTAAATTGGAACGTTCTAAGGGAGTTGACCCTTTTAAGAAAATAAATTAATTTTTTTGGTCTTTTTGTCAATTAAATGCAATTAATTAAATAATTAAACTAATTAATTAAAAGAAAATATATTTTTGTGTTTTTTATGTTTTTTATGAAATAAAATAAAAAAGAAACAAAATCAAGTCAACCTAATTCTAAATTGTTTTAATTATTAAAAGAAAAGTCAAAATTGCCTAATTAAACTATTTCAATTAATGTTTATTTACAAAATAAAATAATAATAATAATAATGATGTTAGTTTTTCTTTTTTTGATTTTTTTATGAAAATATGTTAATTAAATTAATTGTTATTTACAAAATAAAATAATAATAATAATAATGATGTTAGTTTTTCTTTTTTTTGATTTTTTATGAAAATATGTTAATTAAATTAATTGTTAATAATAATAAAAATAATTAAAAGGTTAATAGTTAAAATAAGAGAAAATGACAAAACAAAAATAAAAAAAAAGAAGTAAAACCAAGGGGGGTGTGGGCTGAAATGGAGGGTGCATTGTTGAAATTGTGGCCCATTGAACAAGCCACGTTTGACTTCCCTGGGTTGAGTGGAGCGCTGTTGACTCCTGAGCATGGTGCTCCTGCTTTCTGGGCCCTTGGATTTGCATGGAAGGACACATGGCTGCTTGGATCTGTGAGGTTTATTGTGAGTCCTCCTTGGAATGCTGCACAAGAACTCATTGAAAAAAAAAGCATTGGAATTATGAGGGGACCTGGGAATCGAACCCAGGTCCCAGAGATTGCATGACACGTTCACCACCACTCCACCATCTGCGTGTGTTTGTTAATATAATGGAAAAGAAATATAATATACAAAAACGCGTTTATATGCTAGAAAAACAAAAAAAAGACGCGCGCATGATTTAAATGCACCTATGCCTTGCTGCCACACAGTCATCTTCAAGCTTTTCCTGCAAACATCAAACATATAGCGGGGGTTTTAAACCCCACAAAATACAAGTATTATGGAAATAGCGATTAGACGCTCATGAAGCATAAATTAGGCGCGAGGTGTGCATTCGATTCGTCTTGTCCCTCTCAATTCAACCATGGGTGTCCTGAGGGCCAATTTTTCTGTATGTGAGAAACCCCAATTTGAAAGCTTTGGAAAACCTAAATATCTCCCATGGTGATTTGCGTTTTACAGCCTTATAATGAAATTAAAACATACAGAAAGTTTGGTAATAACGTCAGCAATGTATAGCAATATTCAAAATGAATCAAGGATGCGTAAAAATGGAATTCAGTTTCTCAAAGTTTTGAACAAACCGTGGGGGCGTGATGAGTGATTCCTTGAGTGATTTGGCTTGTTAATGATTGCAAAAAGTTCCTGGTGATGTAAGGAACGTATTTGAATCAAAATGGAAGCTTGAATTGTACTGCAAATATATTTTCAGTTTGCCACTTTTTCCTTGAAAATTTGAGATTGCTTTTTACTGTATGGGGCTCTCTAGGTCGTGTATTCTGTAAGGAATGCTTGCATATGTGTTATGTAATGAGTATCAATCAACATAATGGTCATTGAAGCCTTGCAATAATGTTTTGGATTATGCCATGAACTCCATTGAAACAACTTTCCATTCTTGTGAAAATTTGAATTTTTATGCCCATAATAGGTCTTGCACGAATTTGGAATGTACTTCATGGTGTATCAAAGCAATTCAACACAAAATATATCCCTCCATTAATTTCTTTGATTTTTATTTGAATTTTAAAGATTTAAAATGAATTAAATCAAATAAAATTAAATAAAAATGGAAAAATTAATTTTTAATCTTGAAATAAATTGTGGGACACGTGGGAGGCATGGCCAAGCTGAATCAAGTGGAAAAAGTGGGCCCTTTTTGTCAAAAATGAAGTTTCAAGGATAATTGACTTTGGCCATTTCACAAAAATTTCCCAACTTCTCCAATGCATATCTTGCTGAATTTTGAAGCTATGAACATGTTCTTGGACATTTTCGAAAGGTCTTGAAGTCCTCTAACCAATGTCTTTGGTCCCATGTCATTTTGATTTACCAATCTCAAGTTATGGTCTTTGACTTAAAGTGCCTTTTTGTTGACTTTTGAAAATGACCTATAATGTTGAAATTGATAACTCTTTGTGAGAGCATTTCTTGGACTTGGAATGTGAAGATGAGTTGTAGGAAATGTCCTCCCCTTCAAGATGAGCATTGGATGGGATTTTTCTGATGAACCATGAAAAAGTTATGCCTTGGTCAAGTTACAGTTGACTTTTCAGCTGTCCAAAAATAGAAACTTTTGACACCTTGATGATTTTTGAGCCATTCTTGTGAAATCATTGTCAAGATTTGACCAAATGATGATTGTGGCTTCAAAATAATATGTTGACCAAAAATTTTGACTTTTGACTGCCAAATAACCATTTTTCCCCTACAGTTGATTGTGAGGCAATTAGGGTTTTTGACTGTGCAACTTGACCTTGTGAGCCTTGAAACTTGACATGTAGGTGCTTGACAATGTATATGAACATATGTGACTTGATTGAGCCCTTGAAAACCTCAACTTCCTTGCAAGAACCAAAACCCTAATTTTGACTACCTTAGGAGGCAATTGAACTGTGCAATCCTTGAGAGATTTTGAAGCATTTGAAGATGATGCTTTGTCAAAACTTTGAAGAATATGGGAGGGCAAATTTTTGGGTACAACACCAGGAAAACTATCTTTCTTTCTCGGGTCAGAGATTAATACCTGAAACCAACCAGGACAACTATCTCAACGACCGACAATTTTCATGTTCCAGATTAATACCTGAAACCAGACAGGACAACTATCTGCGAATAGCTGATTTGTAGATTAATACCTGAAACCAGACAGGAAAAATATCTACACGACCGAACGAATCAATCTTACACGGATTCCTCCTCAACTTTCCAGATGCAGTCTAACACAAACTCATCCTGAAGCAGCCCCACACAGGCTCATTCTCATATATATATGGATGCAGTCTAACACACACATCCTAGAACAGCCCTACACAGGCTCTTTCTAATAAATTTCAGGTAACAGTTAATTCCATTATGCCCAACAAGTTACTGTGAAACCTGGATTCTAACCAGAAAGCAGCAAACTCTCATCTCTCCAGTACAGAGATAACTCCTCAGTAGAGCCTTAGACAACTTAATTTCCTAGATTCTATTCCCCATAGAGTTTTCCTCAAGCGCGAGAATAACATAAACTCATATTCCCCAGCAGAGTCCTCCTCATACAGCAGGAACATGAATCCCCACAAAGAAACCTCTTATGAAGTCAACACCTAATTTGTATGGCATCTTTAATCCCATCTCCGACGAATCTCCGTCATCTTCTCCAAATGGCATTTGTAAGCCCATTCCCGACATCATCAACCATCAGTGTTACTTCATGCGAGTGCAGATTTCTGGGCACTCTAGTGTTCAATCCTCTTCCACCTTCAGATCACGAAAGGCAGACAAGCTAATCTAAATCCTCAAGTTTAAGAAGATTGAACAGGGGCAGCTGTTGTACCCCAAAGTTTTCCCTCCCACATTTACTCAAGGCATGCTCTTAGATATTCTCAATTTCTCAAGGATGACCAAGAATTGACCAGACAAATTCTCCTCCTAAGCAATGAACCTCTAACTAGGGTTTCACTTTTCATCAAGATATGTGAACTCCAAAGGTCTAAAATGTTTTCCGTTGTCCTAATATTCCTTCAAGATTGTCCATGACATATTTCATGCCTTCCACTACAAGTTTGCTCAGTCAATTGCTCAAATGCTTGAAAATCGACTATGTTAGGTCAAAAGTCAATTGTGGCCTATATACAATCAAACTTCAATATTTTTTGTCAACATCAACATTTTGAAGTAATATCCATCATTTGATAAAGGGTTGATCACGATTCTTCAATAAATGCTCCTAATTCATCAAAAGTCAAGAATTGCTAAATTAGGGTTTCTACAGGAAAAGTCAAGTGAACTTTGACCAGGCATAACTTTCATATACTTCATCCATTTTGCCCAAACAAAATCTATTTTTGAAGAGGATCCAATTCCCTACAACTTATATTCATCCATCAAGTCCAAGAAATGCACCATTTGAAAGATACAAGCTCATACATTACAGGTCATTTTCAAAAAGTCAACAAAAGTCACTTTTTTCCAAGACCTTTTACCTTAAGATAAAATCTTCAAATACAAAATTGATCAAAAGAGGGTTTGAAGTAGTCATCTTGGGATTTCTAAAAAGTCCAAGATCATCCTCATGAGATTAAAATTGAGCAAGTTATGGCTTGCCCAAGTTGGGAAAATTTGGGAAATTTCAAGAATTATGCATTGAGCAAACATGAAGTTTTAGGTCAATGGCTTAATTTCTTGGACTTCAAGCATCTTCCTAAGCTTATAGAGGACCTCTAAAATCATTCTTACCATGCCTTACATTTTCTACCTATTTTGTACATATTTATTTTATTTTATTCAAATAAATATAAAATAAATGTATAAAATAATTGGAAATGGGCTTTGAGCATTTAGGCTGATCTTTTGGACAGCTTAGAGGCCCAAAAATTCGTGCAAGCATGTCCAGGATCATAGAAAATTCAAAAAGGGACAAGAAACCATGTCTTTGACAAAGTTTCAAAGTGATAATCATGGACTTAAAACACCAACTTAATGGTTGTTTATTCCTTTTCCCTCTTGTCCCCTCCATCCCCTCTATATAAGGAGCACACTAGCAAGCTTCAAGGACAGACACACAGCCTAGAGAGAACATTACCAAATTTCAAAAAAACTTCTTAAAGTTGTCCAAATTGAAACCCCTGATCCATCCAGATTCAGCTCTTTCCAAGCACTCTATCAACATCCCAGGGTTCCCAGGAGCATATACCACCCTCCATTCAAGTTGTCTCACGCCCAGAAGGGCTCAACCGAACCTCAAATTTTGGTAAAAATTATGTGATCTCAAACTTTCAAATCATGCCATATAAATCTTTCTTAAGCTTATATTCATGTTACTAATGATGTTTGCATCCATTCTAACGTGTTACATGAAGAGTTGTGGCCTTAGATCATGTGTTGCCATGGTTGAATGTCGTTAGGGTTTTGTGTTCAAACCCATAGATACACGAAGTTTTAGCAAATATGGAAGCCATATCCATGATCAAGAGACGTTTTTATGTAGATCTGCATATTTTGTTTTTGTGTTTGGTCATGTTTGTAGGGGGTCTCACCAGAGAAGACGGTGGAAACCACCAGCTTCGGTGGTTTAACTAATTATAGGTGGTGGATTCATCCCTACATCCTATTGGTTTGATTCAAGATCTGAGCTACCTCTCTCCACTCTTGATGGGCCCATTCAAATACAAAGGGGCCCACTATAGGGCGCGCTTGTGACAACTCAACAATATGACTCATTTTATATTATATATGTTTCTTTGTGGTTATACTAACAGATGTAAATCCGTCCCAACGATTTGGTGTGTTAGTGTTAAGGCGTTATGTGTGTGGGAGGTCAGGGGTTCGACTCCTGCCTCTTGCATTTTCCATTTTTACAAATCTTGTATGCAGATCTCATACTTTTAGTTACCATGGTCACACCTTGTATCCTCAGATCACTATCATCAAAGAGTCACATCATCAGATCCAATGTTCCAAAACCAGGCACTCATGATAGACATTCAAAAGGGCAAAACCATTGAATCATATGCAGCCTTTGGGCTCCCTAATTTGGGCCTAACATTTTTAATTGTTTCTCACCCCCTGATTTTTCTTTTTTACAGCGCCTGGACTTGTCATTTCTTTTGGGCCTAACAAAAATTCTAGCGCACCCCTCCATTGTGTTTTTTACACCAGCCCTCATTGCATTTTGTTTCTTTTTTGTTTTATCATATTTATTTCATTTAATCATTTTTTAACAAATCAAAAATCATAATAATAATTAGACTTAGGTTTTTTTTCTAAAATTAATTTAATTTTCATAATTTAATTTACTTAATTATTTTGACTTGTTTTAATTAATTTAAAATCAATTAGACATAGGTTTTAATTCAAATATTTTTCTTTACAAAAATACAAAAAAATATTAGATTTAGTTTTCTTTTATTTATTTAATTAATTAAGATTAAAGTTAGTCTTTCTCATTTAACTTAATTTTAATTATCTTCTTAAGATAAACAAAACAAAAATATTTTTTTTCTTTACTTAGACTTTTTTAGGCTGTTAGACGTTTCTTCCCGTTTTCGCGCGCGTTTGTTTTGAATTCACATTTTTATATATTATATATATGCTGATGGAATGTAATAGCTTAATTTAGGATTTACCTTTATCACTTTCTTTATTTTATTTCCACCATTTGGATATGTAAATACCCCTCCCCGAAGCCATGGAATAGCGTAGGGTTATATTTTTGCACTTTACATTTTTTTGTACATATTAACTGCTAGTAACTAGGTTTGTATAGAAAGACTAATAATAAAGTAATAGTAAGTCTAATAACAAAGATAAATAAATTGAATTGAATCACTTGCACATGTGCACCTCTAGGGTACCCCACTTCGGTTGCCTTCAGAAAACAGTCGCGATTCTCGAGACATGAGAAGTTTTAGTGACTATCCTCCAGTTTAAAGATCACTAGTCCCTCGATGACCCTCTAGATGTTTCCTCGGATAAAAGTGATCTCAGAACTTTAGAGTGGTTATAAGGCTTCTTGCCAAGTTGCATTCGTTACTGTAACGTCCCTTCGATTTTCCCTCATACATCCAACAATAGGGCTACCTACTCACTAATAGTAGGATAACACTATCTAAAGGATAGGAGGAAAAGAACGAACTTTTTCGAGTATAAGTAGATAGTTCTTAGATCCTATGCTCAAAACAAACTTTTCACACTTACACATTTCAAAAACAACTTTTAAAAACATTTGCTTTGTCAACACTCTTGAGGACTAATACAAGTGTTATCACAAAGCGAATCTCCACACTAAGGCATTTCAATTTTTTTTTCAAAATACACAAAGCACAAGGTACTTTTAAAATAAGCTAAGCATCTAAGAGCCTATAGAAAACTACGGACGGAAAGGGTGCTAACACATTCCCTTTCCATAATCTACCCCCTTACTCAGAAAATTCTCGAAAAGGTCTTTTTTTCTGTTCTTTTCACCCTTTCCTTAATTTGGATAAAATAAAAGTCGGTGGCGACTCTTGCTTACCGCAACATTTGCGAATACAAATGCAAAACCAGTATTAACAGTCGATTCTGCCACCGTATCAGAAAGTGTATCCTTGTGCAACTAATCTTGCCTTATTTCTAGTGACCTCCCATTTTTCATCAGATTTATTCTTGTATACCCATTTATTGCCAATCACATTTGTCCCTTCAGGTCTTGGAACCAGATCCCAAACTTCATTCCTACTTAATTGTTCTAGCTCCTCTTGCATAGCATTAATCCATAACTCATCAGTTAGGGCCTCGTTGACATTCTTAGGCTCAATTTTTGATGCAAATCAAGAGTTTGAAATCCCTTATCTTGATTTGGTAGTAACTCCTTTATTTGGATCTCCTATGATAAGCTCCTTAGGATGATCTTTCTGAGTTCTAATTGAAGGTCCTTTATTGAGTTGACTAGGCTGAGGATCTTCTTGAGGAGGATTAGAATCAATACTTGTGTCATTTGATTCAGTTAGACTATCAAGCAAAGATGTTCCAATATCTTCTGAGACATCTTCTTCAACATTCCATCCTTTATCATCAATAGTAACATTTATTGACTCCATCATAACTTTGGTTATGAAGTTAAAAACTCTGTAAGCTCTACTGTTTATAGAGTAACCCAGGAACATTCCTTCATCACTCTTGGGATCCATCTTCCTCCTTTGTTCACGATCTGCTAAGATGTAACATTTACTTCCAAAAACATGAAAGTATTTAACAGTTGGTTTTATTCGCCTCCATATTTAATACAAAGTAGCTGAAGTGTCTTTCCTTAGAGTGACTCTGCTATGGATATAACATGCAGTATTCATTGCTTCAGCCTAAAAATGGTAGGGTAGCTTCTTAGAAAGAATCATGGCTCTGGCATATTCTGTGAGAGTTCTATTCTCGCGTTCTACAATCCCATTCTATTGAGGAGTAATGGGAAAAGAGAATGCATGGCTGGTTCCTTCAGAGGAGCAAAACTCAACAAATTTGTTGTTCTCAAATTCCTTTCAATGATCACTTCTAATTCTTATGACATGGATTTCCTTTTCCCTTTGATGTTTTTGATAAAGATCTTTGAACACTTCAAAAGTTTCTGATTTTTCTCTAATAAAGCTTATCCATGTGTATTTGGAAAAGTCATCTACAACAACATAGACATACTTCGTACCACCAATACTTTCAACCTGCATAGGTCCTATCAGGTCCACGTGAAGAAGTTCCAAAATTTTTGATGTAGTAAGATGTTGAATCTTCTGATGTGACATCTTAGTTTGCTTTCCAATTTGGCAGTCACCACATACCCTTTCTTCTTCTATTTTAAGATTAGGAATCCCTCTCAATGCTTCTTCAGATATAATTCTTTTCATACCTTTCAGATGCAAGTGCCCCAATTTTTTATGCCATAGTTTAACTTCATTATCTTTTGCTAAAACTCATGTTGAGGAGAGGTTCAACTCTTGAGGAACCCATAGATAAGAGTTGTCTTTAGATCTGATCCCTTTCATAATAACTTCATTCTTTTTATTGCACACAAGACATTCTTCCTTGGTGAAGTTAACTTTGAATCCTTGATCATATAATTGGCTTATACTTATCAGGTTAGCCGTCAATCCTTTAACAAGTAACACATTATCAAGCTTAGAGACTCATGAACAGTCAAGCTTGCCAACAACTTTGATTTCACCTTTTGCCTCATCACCAAAAGTCATATAACTGATCTAATGAGATTTGACATCCACCAACAGATTCTTGACACCTGTCATGTGTGTAGAACAACCACTGTCAAAGTACCAGTCATCTTTGGTTGATACTCTAAGAGAGGTGTGAGCAATGAAACTACCAATATTGGACTTGGGAACCCACTGCTTCTTCTTTTTGCTATTTTGGGGAATCTTATCAGTTTTGGGAAAAATAAGTATTTTTAGGATACTCATATAACTTGAAACAGAAGGGCCTTATATGTCCAAGCCTTCCACAATGACGACATCTCCAGGGCTGGGGATTCTCTCTGGTGTGATTAAGTTTTTTCTTCCCATGATGTTTGGCATGATGTCCATTCTTAACATGAGGTTTGCCAAGATGTCCTTTCTTACCATTATGTTTGCCCACATGTTGAGACATTTGATTCGACATCTTCGGTTTAGGCTTGGCATGAGTAGAAACATATGAGGCTCTTATGGGTTAGGTTCCTTTTTCTCATTGAAACCTAGACCACTCTTGTCTCCCGTCACTCTTCCTGCTTGGAGAATTTCAGCTAATGTATCAGACCCATTATTCAGCATCTTGAGAGATTTGACCATTGTATCAAGATTTGAATTTAGAGAAGACACTTCATTTTCTAGATCAGAAATAGTTTTGAGATGCTCTTCCCTTTTCTCCTTCAGCTGAGTTATGAGGGTTTTCTGTTTCTCCCCTTCAAGACATACTTGTGAACTTCTGAGACATAATTCTTTGTATGAATCAACTAACTCATCAAAGGTTAGTTCTCCATCACTAGACTCTTCATCAGATACACATTTTCCTTTTAATGCTTTAACATACTTGACAGATTCTTCAAGATCACTCTCTGAGTCCTCTTCAGACCAAGTAACAAATATATTCTTTTTCTGTTTCTTAAGATATGTAGGACATTCATCTCTAATGTGACCAAAGCCTTCACATTCATGACATTGTACTCCTTTCTCTTGAGTGGATTTTTCTTCAGCCCTTTTTCTTCCAAACTCATTTGACTTATGGATGTCAGATGAGATGTTCTTGACATTTGATATTTGGTTTCTATCCATTGTTTTTATCACTTTGTTAAACTATCTTCTAAGCATAGCTAATGCATTTGATATTCCTCCATCTGTATCCAAATCACAATCTTCCTCTTCATCTTCAGTATTTGATACAAAGGCTATACTTTTGTTCTTCTTTTCAGATCTTTCATTGATGCTTAATTCAAATGTCAGGAGGGATCCAACAAGTTCATCCACTTTCATTTTGTTAATGTCTTGAGCTTCTTTTATAGCAGTCACTTTCATATCAAAACTCTTGGGAAAAGACCTGAGCATATTTCTCACCAATTTGTCTTCAGGTATTTTCTCTCCTAAAGCACTGGAGGCATTATCAATTTAAAGAATGTTCATATGGAAGTAATTTATACTTTCATCATCCTTCATTCTCAAATTTTCAAACTTTGTGGTGAGCAACTGAAGTCTTGACATCTTAATTTTGGATGTGCCTTCATGAGTAGATTGAATAATTCCTCACGCATCCTTAGCTACTTCACATGTATTCACTAATCTGAAAAGTTTCTTGTCAATTTCATTGAATATAGCATTCAAGACTTTAGAATTTCCAAGAGCAATTTAATCTTCTTCTGTAGACCAATCTTCCTCTGGTTTTAACTCAGAAGTAGGTTCTCCATTTTCTCTCAATTTGACAGGGTGTTTCCATCCTTTTAAAATAGCTTTCCAAGCCCTGCAGTCCAAAGACTTTAAAAAGGCAACTATACATGGTTTCCGGTAGTCATAATTACTTTCATCTAGAATGGGTGGTCTGTTCACAAATCCTCCTTCCTTGTCTATAGTACCAGAAAGTATCTTCCCTAGATCTCACCCAGATAAAGAGCAGGATGCTTGCTCTGATACCAATTGAAATTCTGGTATCAGATATGTGATGTCGAATAAGATGACGACACAAATATTTAATTACAAGTAAAGAGCAGTAAAAACACAAGAGATTGTTCACCCAGTTCAGTGTACAACAACACCTACTCTGAGGGCTACCAAGCCAGAGACAAGTTCACTAAATAGTATCAATTCATAGTCCCTCAGTAAACAATCAGTTTACGATCTAATCACTCAATCACTGCCCGTTCTATACTTCTACCTAAGACTCACCTAGGTATGAGGCCCTCCTCAAATCCCTTCAATCACTTACGGTGAAGAAACAACAAAATTAATAAGTTTAAAAACTTCAATCATTCAATGCTTAAAAGCTTATGAATGATACACAATTAACAACCCAAATAACAACACAAGTATTCAATCAATACTAGAGTGTTTGACAATTAAAAGACTTAGACTTTTTTTAAAACAGAAAGACATTATTATTCTTCAAAAGTTGCAGTGGTTTGAATAAGGAAGCAAGTCCTTATTTATGCGCAGCTGTGGGTTTGGGCTTTAAAATCAAATATTCAATTCTTTTGAATATTTCCATAAAAACAGGTCAAGATAAAATCTATGCATTTTGAAAAATATCCCTCCATATTTTTCACTGCCAGTGAGTTACAAATCTTAAATTATGGAGCGCTGGAAAACAGGAAACAAAAAAACAAATACTGATGTTGGCTGAGATCAGTTCAAGAGGCAGATGTCAAGATATCTGCTTTGACATCATTCAAAATAGTTTGCTACAAATGTCAAGACATTTAACAAAATATTAACAACTCATTGTTTTACCAAATTTGCTGCTAACAAACACTTACCCTGTTAAACAAAATAAATAAGAAATTGAAATATATTAAATGAAATTACCCTATCAAATGGTGCTAATATCAGTCGCAGCAAGAAAACGTAAATAAGAAGGAAAATAGGTATAAACCTTTGGTCTGCGAGAGTCAGTGGGGTCAGAATCATCACCGTCATCGAAATAATCATAAGCATCATCATCGTAGACGAAGTAGTAATACATGAGAGCACCTTTGGTTTCGCCACTGTAGAATTGCCATCGAGAGACTCAAGATCGTTGGCATCGTGCATATCATCTTTAGAATCCATAGAGAAAGGACGAGAGAGAGAGAAGGAAGTTGAAAGATTAATGGGTGTTGAAAGATTAATGTAGAATATGGAGATTGAAACGATTTTTAATTGCATAACTGGCTATCATCATGGAAACTTTGAAATAGAAGGTTGGAACCGAAAGACCAAAAAATCAGTAAGTTCATGGGAACAGTGGTAGTGGAGGATTGAGAAGCCGAAAACGAATTGAAGACTAATTTCTTATTTATAACCACTATGTTGTAGAGAAAAGAAATTGGAAGTGGAGAACGAAAAGAATTAAAAGATTTTAGAACAATAGATGTTATGCTATAAGAAAGCTATATGTCAATCTTTTTAATGGGGATTGCTAATAAACACTTATAATAATTAAAACATTGGAGATGCTTAAATTGATAGAGTCAACCTCAGTTTGTTTGGTGCGTTCATGTTATTGCTAAAATTTATATTAAATTAAAAAGTAACAACTACTTAATCCCTTCACCAATATGAATTTAATAATTCCTTTGCGCCCTTGATGGCAAGATTAGTCTAATCAAAAAACCAGTAACTGCTAAGGTCCTCAACCACTGTATGGCAGTTGGGATCCGCATCATGAAATATTCTTCAAACTTTGTCTTCTCTTACTATTAATTATGTTACTATTAAATGTTTATGTTACTATTGTTCAATCCAATGTGCCCAACAATTATGTTGTAATTTAAAAAGATAAAGGTGAAGGATACAAATGCTAAGGTCACATGAAATAATATATAAACTATAATAATAAATGAAAGTTTAGTGCTTCCACTTGTGTTTTAAAAGCAACCAAAAGATAAATAATTGATTAGTTTTCCTAATTACATGGTCTAATAAACGGTTTTACCAGAAAAAACTACTAACTGTCTCACTCACCAACTAAGGCTATATTTAGATTATATTTCTATTATAAAATCTACCAATCATGCTTATTTCCTTTCCTACATGCACATGGAAATTAAGGCTACAAGGTTCAAGAAAGCTAGGGATCTTTGATACTTCATCTTATTCATGCATTTGCATATAGAGAGGTTCCAAAAATGAGAAGGAAAAGATTGTTGGAAGCATTATGAGGGCGCAATAATCGGAGATGAAAACAAGAGTGTGGGATAACCTTTTTGCAATAAGTTTATATTATATATGTTGACTTATATTTCTTAAACAAGGTTGTAAATTTGAGTTCTTTGTAAGAATAAATCAAAGTATCATGTGCCAAAATTATGTTTTTTAAAATTAATTATTTTATCTTTTTAAGCTCACATTAATAAAAAAGATAAAGAAATATATTTTAAATAGAAAAATAAAAAAAATGAATTTTTTACTATAATTTTTTTTCATTTTTTTTCTTCGTGGATCCCATTCTACTTTCTCCATTTTCTTCCTCAGTAGATTTCAGTTTTGCTCTATATTACTACTTATTTATACATAGATCTATTGTCTGGGTTAGATGAGATAAAAAGCAAGACGTGGTTGCTAGGCCAAGGAAAACATGTAGGTAATCAGCCGGTTACCACCCCAGATCGAGACACAAGGCCTAAATCGGATTGTGAGATCAAAGGATCATGTAATAGAACGTGGGAGAAGATGAAGAGGTAGCGGTCTGGCTCATATCCTGGATCTGGAGATTATCTCGAGATCGACCTTAATGAAGTCGTTACGCAATGGCCGGCCCATTAAGGGCGTAACCGCTCATCATTATACAACGGCGCATGTTATGATAATGGTCATCATTGGCGACGACGAACTTACTTGCCTTAAAGGAAACCTGGTTACGTATGTAGAAAGTCACGACAATTACAGGAAGTGATCATTGAGGTCCATACACCTCTATAAATAGGGCTTTCGATTGAGGGGTAAGCAAGACGCATCGCTTGGAACTCACACACACACACTTGTGTCAGCCTCCCGATCCCTTAACATAATATACAAAGCAATTTCATTCACTAGAGACCATCTTTGAAGTCCTTAGGGTTCGCAGGGAAGTTGTCCTTCGTGTTCATCAAGAACATTTGGCGCCCAACGTGGGGTCCAGTAAAACTTTTTTAGGCCACACTATCCAAGCATTCTGCAAACAATATCCTCTGACGGAGATCCACCCCCAGACATGGCTTAATTACTGGCCATGATCGACGACCTTCACCAGCAAAATAACACGCTCTAGGACAATGTCCACATCTTGCAGACAAAAAGCCAAGATGATGGAAATCAGGGAATAGAGCTTCTGGAACCTCAGCCATTATCCCAGGCTATCAGGAATGATCAGGTTCCGGAGAACTTCAAGCCCCCGACGTGCTCGTTATACAAAGAGAAATTTGATCCCCACGAACATATCATTACTATCAATAACATGATGGCAATCGTCGGGGCTAATTATTCGTTGAATTACAAGCTCATGGCCAACACTCTCAAGGAATCGAATTTAAGGTGGTATAGGGCCTTCTGAGACGCTCTATCACCAGTTCCCAAGATTTTACCAAAAAGATGGTCCAACAGTTTTCTGCAAGCCGACATAAGAAGGTGTCCACAACGACACTATTCAATGTCCACCAACTCCAATCGGAACCCTTGAGGGATTACATGGCACAGTTCAACGAAGAAACTATAAAGGTTTCTCACCCCAATCATGAGATCTTTGTAGCAGCTTTCCGACACGGTCTCCGAGCCGGTCAATTCAACAAATAGATGGTCGAGAAGCTGGCCACCAGCATGGACGAGATCATTACCCGTGCAGAATGTTACATAAAAGGAGAAGAAAGTAACATTGAAAAAGAACCAGAGACGCTAAAGAAAGAGGAGGATCCTAGGACGAGACTCTAAGGCAGAAGAAAGAGCAGAACCGGCCTTGTGACTGACCACCACTCTAGGAAAGGCTCCTTACCAGCCATCCCGACGAACCTTAGTTCTAGACGAAACTTTCACCCCTTTGAATGCTAAAAGGGAAGATATTTGGAAGGACGTGAATCACCTAAATCTACTACCCAGACCTTAGCATTCCCCGGGCGTCAATGCAATCCTAGGAGATGACACTGACGCCTGGTGCGCATATCATCAGATTCATACACATCACATCGACAACTGTCAACAACTGAAGAGAGAAGTTGAGAGACTCATTCAAAGGGGAAATCTATCGTCATATGTGAAAGAAAATGCTGAACAGTCCGGAAAGCGAAGCTCCCCTAGAGGCGAAGGCGACCTGGCGGTCCCTTCAAAGAAGAAGG
The DNA here is from genome assembly GCA_948472305.1 of Vicia faba. Lineage (NCBI taxonomy): Eukaryota > Viridiplantae > Streptophyta > Magnoliopsida > Fabales > Fabaceae > Vicia > Vicia faba. Next base: position 44,087 of record CATIWC010002401.1, read on the forward strand.
GAAAAGTAAAAGAAGTTTGAGAAGCATGACTAACCTGACATACCCTCAACATTATATCAGGGGGATTTGCCGGAGGAGGCCCCACTAGTTCAACGAGAAAGAGATACGCCCATAACATAATGCTCGTGGCCCATGTAGAATGGACGAATAAAAACCAAGATCCTGGTACGGTCACATTCTCCCGAGAAGACGCAGAAAGAATATTGCCTTATGAAAACGATCCCATGGTCCTCAAAGTCTAAATCAGAGACTAATAGACCCAGGAAGTTCGACCGACGTTATGTACTGGGAAGCCTTCAAAGGAATGGATTTCGACTCGAAAGAACTACTACCATTCAACGGGGCACTAGTTGGGTTCTTAAAAGAACATGTACAGGTCCTCAGACACCTCCCAGCTCTAACCGTGTTCGGGACGAAAGAGAATCCCAAAACAGTCAGAGTACAATATCTTATTGTTAAAGCATTGTCTCCTTACAACATTATAATTAGGAGACTTCATTTAACACGCTCGAGGCAGCATTATCAACCCTATACCTCACTATGAAGTATCCCCTCGACGAGGAACGAGTAGGAATAGTGCGCGGAGATCACTGGCTAGCACGTAAGTGTTATAAAGACATCTTGAAATTAAAGAGGAGGGATGTGATTATGGAAGAAGCAAGCGACTACAAAGTCAACGTGATCGATATGGATCCAAGGGAAGATCCTAGGGAGGACAATTCTAACCCCCAGGAAGAGACAAAGAAGGTCCAGATCGGATCCTAACTGTAACACCCTATTTCTACCCAACGAAATATAAAATCGAAGTTATAAAATTTCCAACAAACAAATGGAATACTACACTTTCAACTTGGAAAAAACGATATTCTATCACCTATAGTTCAGATACATAACACATATAATTCAGATGAAGCGATAAAAACATGTTTAGTCTTTAAAAATAAAATAACTTTTTTTGCTACGCAGGGGATTCACAAATTCAACTGAAAACACCATAACATATTGTCCAACTCAAAACGGCTTTAAGACAAACAAGTCTTTAATGAAAACAACTTAAAAATTCAGCAACATAATGAAAAACAACAATAAATAAAACATGCGTTCATCCCCTCGAGTGCTACGTATCAGAGCGACAACACCTACTCGAACTAAAGAAGGTAACAACTATCATTCTTGATTACCTGCACGTTACCAATAGAGGGCAACATTAAAATAGAAGGGATAAGATATCGAACCATATAATTGAGTGTACGATAAACAATTTATTAGATAAGATTATATAAAATCAGCACTTCACAACTTTCAACCAACAACAATCATCACAAGTCAACAACACAACATGTTAAATATGCAATATGAAATGTGACTCGTTACAATCCACATCCATGTGGTACCAATGGAGCAAATCTCACAACTTATAAATATGCCAATTAATAGAGGCATAAACAAGGGATAAGCATTCAACTTGATTTGCCAATCAAGACCAACTTGTCGAGCATCAACTCCAACTTGATATGCTATGTATGCGACCTAATATGAATGTCAGGATAGCAACAACAAAATTCCACAACAGCACAACAACAAACCAACATTGGCCATAAACCCACAACTTAATATTTTTCCCATAAATAGAGGCAATTCAACAAGATACAACATCACCTGCAAATTCAGATTTTTCAACAAAGAACACAATACAACAAGTCAACAAAAATTTACTACAAATAAATCACATAATTATTCGGGCTATTTCGCCTATTTCCGGTTAATTAATTATCTAAATGTTTATTTCTAATTACAAAACTTCTACAAATTATTATACTATAATACTATAATACTATAATACTACAATGCTACTACTTGAAAGTTGAAACACTTGGAAATGATGATGCAGTAATACTGGTATCGCAAGCAGACTCAATTTTTTACAGCTAAACAATAAACAAATATCACTCTTATTCTAAGAGGTATTTTGTATTATAATTTAATTCACAATTTCAACAAATATATAACACACCAACATCTTACACTGATAACTCTAAACATGTCAGAATTATGCAAAATCAATAAAAATATATTTTTTAATAACCCAAAACAATTCTGACAATTTTATTTGTAACTCTAACAACTCTATTGACAACTCTAATAACTCTATTGACAATTCTAACAGAATTAAAATTAATTTAAATTAATTAATTAATCTAAAATATTTATCACTAACTCAAACTCCTATCTATGTCATCAAAACCATACTCATATTTTATAATATTCAGAAAACTACAGCATGGGAACTAGTAACTTTGTCTTGATCAAACTTGTATAATTAACTCACTAAGTTCACAAGGCTACAACCTGGAAGTGGTATGCATTAAACAAGGTTCCTTTGATACTCAAAAGTTTATAGCATGTCTTAATTCAACTAAATTCCAAAGGTAAAATATTAATAAATCTCTAGGATTATCACGTGAATTAAAAGAACACTACACCATCATTTAGTAACCAAAAGTGATTCCTTTATTCATTATCATAATATTTAAATGACAAAATAACTTCTAAAATAGGGTGGTTCATGAATATAGTGCACATCAAAATGAGGCTACAGGAAGTAATATATGATGAAGGAAGTCGCTACAGTATGTACTTGGAAGCATTTCATCTATAGCGTTATGATACTCATAAAGAAAAATGATGCTACACAAGACATAGGCATATATTGTATCATAAAAAGATTGACGCAACAATACTGATATATATTAAATTGGATTATCAAATATCTCATAATTTCACTAATATATCAATTCTAAACACAAACAGAAATAATTTTATAATTCAATTCAACATACCATTCATCACATACCTTATTATAGAGTCAGAACCTCACCCTTACCTTGGATTGAAGGTTGCTCTAACTCTCCGATTGCACTTCTACGTATCTCTTCTAAAACTTTTATTTTCTTCTTCTGCCAAAATCTATTCTTCTCTTACTGATACTTCTACTTCTTATTATTTCTAAAATAACTAATATAATAATATTATCATTTTATTATTCTTATTTTGTTTTGTTGGGCTTAAATTTCTACACCTCCATTTCTACTACTTCTAACATTAAAATAGGTCCACATAAATAATAATAGTATTATTCAATATTAGCCCTACTACTTAATAAACTAATTAATTCAACTAAGAACGACACAATTTAAATAAAAATTTCACAACTTCTAAAATTTAATCAGAAAAATATTCGAAAATATTTAATTAAATAATTAATTTAATATTGTGCGTTACAACTCTCTCCCACTTAGAATATTTTCATCCTCAAAAATTTACCTTGTTCGAACAATTCAGCATAGGAGTCCCGCATCTGGTTTTCCAACTCCCACGTTATACTTTCTCCGGCAGCTCCTAACCAGACTACTTTCACCAAAGCAATCTCCTTGTCTCATAGAGTCTTCATTTCACAATATGCGATTCGTACAAGTATCGTCTCTATAGTAAGATTATCCCGTACTTTCACATCATCCATACGAATCTCATAAGATGGATCTTAAATATACTTCCAGAGTTGTGACACATGGAACACATCGTACAAATTCGAAAGATTAGGCGGTAAAGTCACTCTATATGCAACCTTGCCAACTTTGTCTGAAATCTGATACGAACCAATAAAACAAGGAGTGAGCTTCTTAGACTTCAATGCACGCCCAACACCAATCACAGGTGTAACTCTCAGAAACACATGGTCACCAGCTTGAAATTCTAAATTTTTCCTTCGCTTGTCATGAAAACTCTTCTGTCTACTTTGGGAAGCATTCATCTTTTCTCGAATTAGCTTCACCTTCTCTGTAGTTTCTCGAACAAGTTCAGGTCCAAGTACTACACTTTCCCCAGATTCATGCCAACATAAAGGAGTTCTACATCTTCGACCATACAACGCTTCGAAAGGTGCTATTCTAATACTAGAATGGTTACTATGATTATAATTGAACTCTATTAATGGAAGATAAGTATCCCACGAACCTCTCTGCTCAAGAACATATGCTCTCAATAAATCTTCCAACGATTGAATCGTCCTCTCCGTCTGACCATCCATCTGAGGGTTATACACCGAACTCAACCTCAACTTAGAACCCAACGCCTCTTGCAAACTCTTCCAAAAATCTGAAGTAAACCTCATATCTCTATCTGAAATAATACACAAAGGAATACCATACGATTTCACAATTACACTAGTGTAAATATCTGCCAACTTTGATACTGGAAAACTGATGTTAATAGGAATAAAATGAGCTGACTTCGTAAGCCTATCAACAATGACCCAAATTATATCATGCTCTATAGAAGTATTAGGTAACCCCGTCACAAATTCCATCTAAATGCTATCCCATTTCCATTCTGGAACTTCTAACGGTTTCATCAACCCTGCAGGCTTTTGATGTTCAACTTTCGACTTCTGACAAGTTAAACATGCATACACAAACTGCTGTACATCACTCTTTATTCCAGGCCACTAAAACAAATTCTTCAAATCTTGATACATTTTTGTAGCTCCCGGATGAATGCTAAACTTGCTTCTATGACTTTCCTCGAGAATCACTTTCTTCATCTCTTCATCATCAGGAATACAAATTCAATTACGGAATCTCAACACACCTTGCGCATCTAACTTCAAATATTTATTCTCGGACTGATCGATCTCAACCATCGAGTTTACCAATTTCACATCTAACTTCTGAGCTTCTTTGATACTGACCAAAAATTCATTGTTAATTTTTAATATTCCCAACATAACACTCCGCGGTGTCACTTCGAAAACTAAGCTCATATCTCTAAACTGTTCAATTAATTTCAAATCTTTAACCATCATCACCGACATATGTAAAGTCTTTCGACTTAACGCATTGACCACCACATTCCCTTTTTCTGGATGATAATTCAAAGCGAAATTGTAATCCTTTAACAACTCCAACCATCGTCGTTGTCTCATGTTCAATTATTTTTTATCAAATAGATATTTTAGACTCTTATGGTCACTAACTACTTCAAATCTAGAACCATAGAGGTAGTGTCTCCAAATCTTCATCATAAAAACAACTGCAACAAGCTCAAAATCATGCGTAGGATAATTATTTTCATGAGTCCTCAACTGCCTTGACACCTAAGCAACTACCTTTTCATTCTGCACAAGCACACCTCCTAAACCCATCTTGGAAGCATCACAATATACCACAAAATATTCTCCTGGATTAGGTAATGTCAAAATCGGAGCCAACGTCAATCTTTTCTTCAATTTTGGAAAACTTTCTTCACACTGAACATTCCATACAAAAGCTCTACCTTTACAAGTCAACTTAGTTAACGGAAGTGCCAACTTATAGAAACCTTCGATAAACCTTCTATAATAACCAGCTAATCTCAAAAAGATTCTAATCTCGATAGCTGGCTTTGGAGTTTTCCATTGCAACACAACATCTACTTTAGATGGATCTACAACAATACCACTACCTGAGATAACATGACCAAGAAAACTAATCTCCTTTAACCAAAATTCAAACTTAGACAGCTTTGCATACAACTTCCTCTCTTTCAAAACTTGCAATATTATTCTTAAGTGTTCTGCATGCTCTTCTTCCGATTTAGAGTAAATCAAAATGTCATCAATGAACACCACTACAAACTGATCCAAATAAGTATGAAAGATATAGTTCATGTAGTCCATGAATACTCCCGGCGCATTAGTAACACCGAAAGGCATCACCGAATACTCATAATGTCCATAACGCATTCTGAAAGCCGTCTTCTGGATATCTTCATCTTTCACTTTAATTTGATGATAACCCGACCTGAAATCAATCTTACTAAACACTCGAGCACCCACCAATTTATCCATCAAGTCGTCTATTCTCTGAAGCGGATACTTGTTCTTAATCGTCACTTTATTCAATTGTCTATAATCAACACAAAGTCTCATACTTCCATATCTCTTCTTTACTAGCAACACTAGAGCTCCCCACGACGATACACTTGGTCTTAAAAATTTCTTTTCAAGTAACTCTTCCAATTGCTTATTTAATTCTGACAATTCAGATGCATACATCCTGTATGGTGCCATAGAAACAGGTCTGGTACCAGGTACAAGATCAATAGCAAATTCGACTTCTCTCTCTGGAGGTACATCAGGAGTTTCATCCGGGAAAACTTCAGGAAATTCACACACCACTTGTAATTCCTCAATTATAGCTTGATTCTTGACAGATAACGACGCCATCAACGAGAACACTTGAGCCTCTTATTACATCAACTGCCTCAACTGTCTAGAAGACAACAGACCAACTTCCTCATCTTCAGGAGTAGAAAACCTCACCGACTTGTTATAATAGTTAATATGAACATAGTTATGTTCTAACCAATTCATGCCTTAAATCACATATAACCCACTTAAAGGCAAACAAATCAAATCAACAACAAAGTCTCTGTCAAAGATAGACAAAGGACACTTTAAACACACAAGATAAGTAGTCATCGATCCCTTAGTTGGAATGTCGACGACCATTTCTCCATTCAAAGAAAGCAATGAGTAGCACAGTATCAATAATAGTAATTAAAGGGGTATTATTAATGAAACATGTACCTCTGATGAGTCTGTCCTCATTAGTTGTCTATATCCCATCCAACGAACACTTTACCACTAGTTTACGCCTTATTTGGTTTCTGACACTGACTACCAATGTTTCAGTCTTCACCATAATTGAAGCAAATCATCTCTCTATTCTTGCACTAAGATATAACATGTCCTATCTTACCACAACGAAAACACATCTTCACCTCAGCAGTACACACGTTGCTCTTATGACCAGGTTTTCAACATTTGAAACAAAGCACACCAGCAAGAGCATCTCCCCCACTAGTTCTCTAACCCTGAGAAACTTTCTGTTTATCTTTACCAACTATGACATCGTAAGGCTTACCACGATTCTGTTGGTGCTTACTCCTCTTCTCATTGATAATCTTATAGTGAGCATTATTATTTTCTTCATAGATCCTACAACTATCAATCAAATCGGCAAAGACATGGATCTTTTGGTATCCAACTTCCTTCTTGATCTCTGGGCACAACCCATTCTCAAACTTGATGCACTTTGAAAACTCAGCATTTGCCTCGTTGTAGTTCAGGTAAAACTTAGACAACTTAACAAACTTTACAGCATATTCAGTAACCAACATACTCCCTTGCTTCAGCTCCAGAAACTCAATTTACTTCTTACCATGAACGTCTTCAGGGAAATACTTTCTCAGAAACTCCCTACAGAACACAACCCAAGTGATATTTTCACCTGCAGCTTCCAACTTCGGATGAGTCTCTAGCCACCATTCACCTGCCACAACTTCTAGCATATGAGTACCATATCAAACCTTCTGCACTGGAGTGCAGTCCATCATAGGGAAGATTCTCTCAATCTCGTTCAACCAATCTAACGCTCCGTCAGGATCATACTTACCTTTGAAGGTAAGAAGATTCTCCCTGTGGAAGGTCACCAAGCTACCAGATCCAGCATTCCCGTCAGTGTTCGGCTGATTCTCCATAGCATGCGCCATTGCTTCCAAAGCAACAACAAGTGCAACGTCATTCCTTCCAGCCATCTCAACTTGTAAGTGTTTGTTGGCAACAATTTTGGTAAAACAATGTTTTTATAATGTTTTTCCAAATGTCTTAAAATTTGAAGCAAACTGGTTTGAATAATGTCAAAGCAGATGTCTTGACATCTGCCTCCTGCGCTGAACACATCTCATATCAGTTCATGTTTTCTATTTCTTGATTTCATACGCGCCATAATTCAGGATTTGTGACTCATAGGCTGCAAAAAATATGGAGGAATATTTTTATATTTGAATTATCACTATGGATTATATCTTGGCCTATTTTCATGGAAATATTCAAAAGATTTGAATATTTGTTTTTCAGCCTAAGCCCACTGCTGCGCATATATAAGGACCTGCTTCCTTATTCAAAACACTACAACTTTTCAAGAAGAATACTTTATTTCTGTTTTAGAAGTCTAACTCTTTTAATTGTCATACTCTGTAGTATTGATTTAATACTTGAGTTTTTATTTGAGTTGTTAATTGTGTATCATTCATAAGCTTTTAAGAATTGAATGATTGAAGTCTTTAAAACTTATTATTTCAGTTGTTTCTTCACTGTAAGTGATTGAAGGGATTTGAGGAAGGCCTCATACCTAGGTGAGTCTTAGGTATAAGTATAACACGGGTAGTGATTAAGTTATTAGATCGTAAACTAGTTGTTTACTGAGGGTCTATGAATTAATACTATTTATTGGACTTGTCCCTAGCTTGGTAGCCCCCAAAGTAGGAGTTGTTGTACACTGAACTGGGTTAACAATCCTTTGTGTTTTTACTACTTTTATAATTATTGCACTATACTCAGATCTTTGTGTCGTGACATCTTCTTCGACATCACATATATGATACTAGAATTTCAATTGGTATTAGAGCAGACATCCTACTCTTTATCTGGGTGAGATCTAGGGAAGATACTTTCTGGTACTATGGACAAGGAAGGAGGATTTGTGAACAGACCACTCATTATGGATGGAAGTAATTATGACTATTGGAAACCATGTATGGTTACCTTCTTAAAATCTCTAAACAACAGGGCTTAGAAAGTTTTTTTAAAAGGATGGAAACACCCTATCAAATTGGGAGAAAATGGAGAACCTACTTCTGAGTTAAAACTAGAAGAAGATTGGTCTAAAAAAGAAGATGAATTTGCTCTTGGAAATTTTAAAGCCTTGAATGTTATATTCAATGGAATTGACAAGAACATTTTTAGAATAGTGAACACATGTGAAGTAGCTAAAGATGGATGCGGAATTCTTGGATCTACCCATGAAGGCACATCCAAATTTAAGATGTCAAGACTTAATTTGCTCACCTCAAAGTTTGAGAATTTGAGAATGAAGGATGATGAAAGTATTAATGACTTCCATATGAACATTCTTGAAATTGCTAATGCATCCAGTGCTTTAGGAGAGAAAATACCTGAAGACAAATTGGTGAGAAAGGTGCTCAGGTATCTTCCCAAGAGATTTGATATGAAAGTGACTGCTATAGAAAAAGCTCAAGACATTGACAAAATGAAAGTGGATGAACTTGTTGGATCCCTTTTGACATTTGAATTAAGCATCAATGAAATATCTGAAAAGAAGAACAAAAGCATAGCCTTTGTATCAAATACTGAAGATGAAGAGGAGGATTGTGATCTGGATACAGATGGAGGAATATCAAATGCTTTATCTATGCTTAGAAGACAGTTTAACAAAGTGATAAAAATAATGGATAGGAACCAAAGATCAAATGTCAAGAACATCTCATCTGACATCCATAAGTCAAATGAGTTCGGAAGAAAAAGGACAAAAGATAAATCCACTCAAGGGAAGGGAATACAATGTCATGAATATGAAGGCTTTGGTCACATTAGAGTTGAATGTCCTACATATCTTAAGAAACAAAGAAGAATCTATCTATTACTTGGTCTGATGAAGACTCAGAGAGTGATCTTGAAGAATCTACCAAGTATGTTAAAGCATTGACAGGAAAATATGCATCTGATGAAGAGCCTAGTGGTGGAGAACTAACCATTCACGATTTAGCTGTTTCATACAAAGAATTATGTCTCAGAAGCGCATAAGTGTGTCTTAAAGGGGAGAAACAGAAAGTCCTCCAAACTCCGCTGAAGGCAGAAAGGGAAGAGCATTTAAAAACTATTTATAATCTGGAAAGTGAAGTGACTTCCTTAAATTCAAACCTTGATAAAATGGTAAAATCTCTCAAGATGTTGAATAATGAATCTGACACATTAGATGAAATTCTTCAAGCAGAAAGAGTGATAGGAGACAAGAGCTGTCTAGGATTTAATGAGAAAAAGGAACCAAATTCTAAAGAATATTCATTAGATTCCTCTCATGCCCAGTCTAAACCAAGGATGTCGAATCAAATGTATAAACATCATGGGAAGAAAGGATACCATGGCAAACATCAAGGTAAGAAAATTTTTAATCACACCTGAGAGAATTCCCAGCCCTGGAGATGTCATCACTGTGGAAGGCTTGGTCATATAAGGCCTTTTAGTTTCAAGTTGTATGGGTATCCTAAAACTACTCCTCTTCCCAAAACTGATCAGATTCCCCAAAATTGAAAAAAGAAGATACAGTGGGTTCCCAAGTCTAATGTTGCTAGTTTCATAGCTCATACCTCTCTAGATACATGACAGGTGTCAAGAATCTGTTGGTAGATATTAAATCTTATTCCACCAGTTATGTGAGTTTTGGTGATGGAGCAAAAAGAGAAATTAAAGGTGTTGGTAAGCTGGAATGTTCAGGAGTCCCTAAGCTTGATGATGTGTTACTTGTTAAAGGGTTAATAACTAGCCTAATAAGTATAAGCCAATTGTGTGATCAAGGATTCAAAGTTAACTTCACCAAGGAAGAATGACTTGTTTTCAATGAAAAGAATGAAGTTATTGTGAAAGGAATACAATGTAAAGACAAATGTTATTTATGGGTTCCTCAAGAGTTGAACTTCTCATTAACATGTATTTTATCCAAAGAGAATGAAGTTAAACTATGGAATTAAAAACTGGGGCACTTGAATCTGAAAGGTACGAAAAGAATTATATCTGAAGAAGCAGTGAGAGAGATTCCTAAGCTCAAGATAGAAGAAGGAAGAGTATATGGTGATTTCCAGATTGGAAAGAAAAATAAGATGTCACATTAGAAGATCCAACATCTTACTACATCAAAAGTTTTGGAACTTTTTCACATGGACTTGATGGAACCTATGCAGCTTGAAAGTCTTGGTCGAAAGAAATATGCATATGTTGTTGTAGATGACTTCTCTAGATACACATGGATATGTTTTATTATAGAAAAATTAGAAAATTTTGAAGTGTTTAAAGATCTCTATCAAAAACTTCAAAGGAAAAAAGATAGTCATGTCATCAGAATCAGAAGTGATCATGGAAAGGAATTCGAAAACAATAAATTTGATGACTTTTTCTCTTCTGAAGGAATCAACCATGAATTCTCTTCTTCCATTACTCCTCAACAAAATGGGATTGTGGAACGCAAGAACAGAACCCTTCAAGAATCTTCCAGAGCCATGATTCATGCTAAGAAGTTACCCTACCATTTTTGGGCTGAAGCTATGAACACTGCATGCTATATCCATTACAGAGTCACTCTAAGGAAAGGCACTTCAACCACCTTGTATGAAATATGGAAGGGAAGAAAACCAACTGTTAAATACTTTCATTTTTTTGGAAGTTAATGTTACATCTTAGTTGATCGTGAACAAATGAGAAAGATGGATCCCAAGAGTAATGAACGAATATTCCTGGGATACTCTACAAATAGCAGAGCTTACAAAGTTTTTAACTCCAGAACCAAAGTAATAATGGAGTCAATAAATGTTATTATTGATGATAGAGGATGGAATATTGAAGAAGATGTGTCAGAAGATGTTGGAACATCTTTGTCTGATATTCCAACAAAAACAAATGACATAAGTATTTATTCTAATCCACCTCAAGAAGATCCTGAGCCTAGTCATCTCAATAGAGGATCTTCAATTAGACCCTAGAGAGATCATCCTAAAGAGCTTATCATAGGAGATCTAAATAAAGGAGTTACTACGAGATCAAGAGATGGGATATCAAAATCTTTCTTTGTGTCAAAATTTGAGCCTAAGAATGTCAAAGAGGCCCTAATTGATGAGTTCTAGATTAATGCTATGCAGGAAGAGATAGAACAATTCAGTAGAAATGAAGTTTGGGATCTAGTTCCAAGACCTGAAGGGACAAATGTGATTGACAATAAATGGGTGTACAAGAATAAATCTGATGAAAAAGGGTTGGTCACTAAAAACAAGGCAAGGTTAGTTGCACAAGGGTACACTCAAATTGAAGGAGTTGACTTTGATGAAACCTTTTCCCCTGTGGCCAGACTTGAATCAATCAGATTACTCTTGGGAGTTACATGCATACTAAAATTTAAATTGTTTCAAATGGATGTAAAGAGTGCCTTCTTGAATGGCAATTTGAATGAATAAGTTTATGTGGAACAACCAAAGGGATTTGTTGATCCATGTTTTCCTAAACATGTCTACAAACTAAAGAAATCTCTGTATGGATTAAATCAAGCTCCAAGAGCTTGGTATGAGAGATTGACATAATTTATTGGTGAGAATGGATACATGAAAGGTTCCATAGACAAAACTCTTTTTGTCAAGGAAGAAGAAGGTAAGATCACGATTACACAGATTTATGTTGATGATATTATGTTTGGTGGGATGTCAAATGAGATGGTTCAACATTTTGTCAAGCAAATGCAGTGAGAATTTGAGATGAGCCTTGTTGGTGAATTAACCTATTTTCTTGGTTTGCAAATTAAACAAATGGAAGATTCCATATTTTTATCTCAAAGAAATTATGCCAAGAATATAGTAAAGAAATTTGGGATGGAAAATTCCAGCCACAAAAGAACTCATGCTCCCACACATCTGAAGTTGTCTAAAGATGAAAAAGGAGTGAGTATGGATCAAAGTCTTTACAGAAGTATGATAGGAAGTCTTCTATATCTCACAGCTAGCAGGCCTGACATTTCCTTTGTTGTAGGGGTGTGTGCAAGATATCAAGCCGATCCTAAAGTTATCCATGCAAACCATGTGAAGAGAATTCTTAAATATATGAATGGAACAAGTGACTATGGTATGTTATACTCTCATGGATCTAATTATGCCTTAACTGTTTATTATGATGCTGATTGGGCAGGAAGTGTTGATGATAGAAAAATTACATCATAAGGATGCTTCTTTCTGGGAAATAATCTCATATCTTGGTTCAGTAAGAAGCAACATTGTGTGTCTCTGTCCACTGTTGGGGATGAGTATATTGTTGCAGGAAGTAGTTGTTTTCAATTGGTTTGGATGAAACAAATGTTAACTGAATATAATGTCAAACAAGATGTTATGACATTATTCTGTGACAATCTAAGTGCCATAAACATATCAAAAAATCCAATTCAACACAGCAGGACCAAACACATTGATATCTGTCATCGCTTTATAAGATAGCTTGTTGAAGAAAAGATTGTTGCCTTAGAACATGTAGCCCCTAAATTGAAACTGGTTGACATTTTCACTAAGGCTTTGGATGCTAATCAGTTTGAGAACTTAAGAGGAAAATTAGAGATTTGCTTATATGTGGGTTTGTAGCAATTAAGGGCGTGTGGGAATATCATTAAAGTGATACTACATTATTTATGTTTTCAACAAATCAAATTTCAAAAACAATCATTACTAGACTGTCTCAAAGTGTACTAGAATGTCTCAAAGTGTTTCCCACACGCTACAAAATTTCATCTTTCTACTTTCACAAACTCTTCATTCTCCTCTACAGAAAAAGAACCCTTGTCAGTCTTCATCTCTTTGCTCAAAAATCTTCAAAGATGTCTCAACATCATACATCATCTTCCTCAAAATTTGTCAACCTCCCTAAAAATATATCCCTTGACAGAGTACTTAATGTTACTCCTCTAACAACCATCCCACTTCTTGAGAAGAAGGTCAAGAACCCCAGATCATCTCCTGCAAAGAAATCCCAAGATGATAAAGGTAACACTTCTACTGCTACTGATGATAAGGCAGAGGATGAGATTGTTAATGTTGATAAAAGCATTAGAAGGTAAGTAGATAGAGTGTTAAATGAAGGTTTCGATGTGCCTAGGATTTCTACTCCTCTTACTTGTATGCCTCCTACGGCTGACAAAGGAAATGGCCCTAAAAGTGTTGCTGCTGAAACATCCATCATCAAGAAAGATGTTATTGAAAGAAAACTTGAGAAGCTTGCTACCTCTGCTCTAAAGGAAGGGGAAGAAGAAGATGTTGAACAAGATGCTGAGGAGAACTCTCCTACTAAGGAAGATGTTGTTGGCTCCAAGGTCACAGAAGGTCAAAATAATTAAAATGTGGTTAATGTAGATGAGCTGTCTGACAATGAGCTTATTACTAATATGGTGCCTGAAATTGCAAAAAGGATCAAATCCAGGAAAGTGAAGGATGCAAGTGTCACACCCCCTGTCAAGACAATCAAGAAGAAAACCATTTATGGACCCCCAAAGCCTAGAAGTAAAGTGGTTCCTCCCTCTAGCAAAAGAAAAGCTAGACCTGATAGATCCACAGATGATGATGAGGATGCTATAAAAATATCTAAGAGTAAGAAGAAAGTTGTACTAGTTAAAGAAACTCACTCTGAGTATGATGTCGAGCAAGATGTCCAAGATATCTCTCCTATAAAAAATTCTGCAAGCAAGAAACTGTTTGTTAGGGTACCTAATGCCCCTCTTGACAACATTTCCTTCCATTCTATTGGGAATGTTGAAAAGTGGAAGTATGTGTTTGAAGGAAGAATTTCCCTAGAAAGAGAATTGGGAGCTGGTGCTTTGGAATGCAAAGAAATCATGGAGTTGATATCTTATGCTAGATTGATAAAAACTGTTACCAGGTTTGCCAAATGCTATGAGACTCTGGGTAAGGAAATTATTGTTAATATTCCTGTTGATTGTGTTGATCATAAAATTAAGGAGTATAGAAAGGTGTATGTTAGGGGTAGGTGTGTATAATTTTCCCCTTCTTTCATAAATAGATTTCTGGACAGGTCTGTAGATGAATTTTATGAGCTAGAAGTAACAGATAATCAAGTGTGCAGAGCCATCACTGCTAATCAAGTGAGTGAGTGGCCCATGAAGAACAAACTTCTTGTTAGCAACCTAAGTGTGAAATAAGCTATTTTGCATAGAATTGGAGCTGCTAATTGGGTTCTATTGTACCCCAAAATTTTCCCTCTCATTTTATCAAGATTTTCCCTACAAGACTCTTTGGACTCTAGACATGATTAAGGTTTGCTCTGCTCAAGACATCTCCTTGCACTGTTGACCTGGAATTAGGGTTTGAATTTGCACAAAGATTTTTAGACTTTTAATTCTCAATGTGACTTTAATACTTCATGTTGGACTCATAAGATTTCCCATACAAGTTTCAAGCCTTGAATCAAATTTTTGCCCAGTCAATTGGACAGTTGACCTAAAAATCAACTGTATTGGGGAAAAAGTCAACTGTGGCCAATTTACAGTCAAACCTCATAATTTTTTATCCACATCAACATTATAGACTCATATTAACCATTTGATCAAGTTTGGACCACAACTCCTCAAGAAATTTGATCAGATCATCAAAAGGGTAAAATGGTCATTTTTAGGGTTTTGACTACAGAAGGGAAATTTTTTATTTTTAACCTAGCCAATGGAAAATTGGGTTCAAGAATGGATTCAAGGACTCAATGGAATCATCTTGACCTAATCACAAGGTTCAAAAGATCTCAAATGCATTGGATTGACAGATGAATTTTCCAATCAACTGATCAAAAATCAATTATACACTGAAAAGTCAAACTTTGATTTTTTGGTCAAAATCAAGTGCCAAGGGTCATTTTTCATCAAGATGTGTCAAAACATGAAACTTGTTCACCAAGAAATCTAATTTTGAAAATTAGGGTTTAAAATGGAAAATTTTCATAACTTAGAAATTTTCTAAGTTATGAAATTTTCTTATTTTTTCTCAACTTTTCCCAACTTTTTCACCATGATGCAATTGGATTCAAAACAAAATTCCAACATGAAAGTTGTAGTACTCCAAAAAATCTACAACTTTTATTCACAAAGTTTTCCCAAAAGATTCTTGGATCTCAAGTTATGATTTTGTGAACAAGGGTCTAAAAACTTTCTAACTTAGTGAAATTTTGCCATAGTTTAGGCAGGATTTTGACCTATCTTCATGGTAATTTTTCACATAGTTCCAAGTGGAATCTCAAAATGTATTTCAAAGATGGATTGTAGAGCATGTTACAAACTTCCCAAAATGTCTAAGAACTCTCCAAGATCATTTGTGGTTAGGGAGAATCGAAGGTTTTAAAATGGAAAATCATCACTTTTGTCCATGGCATTTTTCATGTTGCTACAAGTTGCAAATTTTGTCCAACCATGCTTGTACTTGGTTTACAGGTCCTTAAACCCTTCCGCACTCATAAATTAAATGTAAAAACATTGGTTAGAGGCATTGTTCTGATCTATGAAGCACTATACAAAAGATTAATCCATTTTTGGCAAAAAGTTAATAATGCCATTTACATAAAGCATGCTTTATGTCAAATTGTGTATCTTGAGCCATGGACCTGATTTCTTTATGAAAACAAAGTTCACTAATATCCGGAATTTGGTACCAACTATGTGCAGACCCTAAGCTTGATGGTACAAGCCTTTGCATTGTCAATTCCAACTTTTGCTTCAAAAACAAAAAACCTTGCAAAAGGTCAACAACTCTTGTATCTGTTAAAACCAAGCTTGGTAAACATTTGAAACAAGTTTCTCACATTACGCTAAGCCAGAAACACGAGCTAGCAAGTCCTAAAAACCTCCAAAACCCCAAAACCCAAGTTCTTTCAAAAACAGGGCAAGTTCTGCAGTTTCACTTCCATCTTCACATTGCCTCGTGCGTTTTGCCCCAAACCTCTTCCAACACACTCCATACAACATACCTAAGCTATCCCAACCATTCCCAAGTCACTGTAACTCCATTTACACACTTCACCATTTTCAAATTCTGACTTTGCAGGTTGAGTTCTACAAGCATATTCAAGCTATTTCAAAGCAGGCTAAGCAATGGGAAAGCTCAAAGGAACTTCAAGCAAGCTCACAAGTATCTCAGGCCTCACTCACAACCCCTACATTACCATACTCGAGCTTGACTGAAACATGTAAATTTCAAACTTCTATGTCTCTATTTAGGAATCATTAGGCTTAGGTTTATGAATAAAAAATGTAGTCCTCATTGCCCTTGAGCTGTACATATGCATAGAATTCATTTATGTTAACTGAGCTAGGAGTATTTGATAGTTGAACTTTCTGAAAAAACTAGGTCGAGATTTAGGGCCAGAGAAATTCTCTCTGGTCTTTGAGAGTTAGATTAAGTTTTTTACATGGTTAGAATCGTCTGATCAAGAGTTATAACTTTCATGTTGCAAGTTTTTGTTTTTAAGCACAAATGCAGGAGATATAGATTTGAACTATGGCGCGCGTGTTTCAGTCTCAAGGACAGGGATGAAGCTGGGCTTTGTTTGGCTTGCTATTTGCACCCCTTGGCTTGCTGTTTACACCCCCTAGGTCCATTTCATTATTTTTTTTTTATATTTTCCATTTCTATTTTCATTTCTGACTTTTATTATTTTTTCTAAATATAAAAAACCACCAAAAACATTTTCTTAATTTTTCACTTTTTATTTTATTATTTTTATTATTTTTTGGACATAGAAATAATTTATTAATAATGATATACTTTTATTTTCTTAAATAAAAAAAACTTGTAAATAAATAAAATATTATATATTTTTATTTTTATTATTTATATACTTAAATAATATTTTTTCTCACACATTTAATTTTTTAACACTCTTGTATATATTTTTATTTTATATTCTTGTACATAAATAAATAATAACATGTATGTATTTTTCTTAAACCAAAAACTAGGGTTTCCACCCTTAATAAAAATAATCATGTTTATTTTTAAATATTTTTAGGACATTAAATAATTTATTTGTACATACATAAAAATAATACAAAAGCATTTTTGCATATTTATGTTTAATTGAACATTTAAATATTTGTCAATTTATTATTTGTACAATGAATTCAATTTGGTTGAAATAGTTGAATTAGGGCTTTATTTTCTTGCAAATATCCCCCTATTCAAACTTGTATCCCCCTCCCCATAATAATGATGTAATAGTTGTAGATTTACTTTTACGCACTTTATTGTTTTCAAATATGCATGATAGAAAGATTAGGGTTTGTATGATAACCAAAAATCAAAACAAATAGCTAGACCTAATACAAGACAAAAATGCATGAAAAATGACAACACAATGCACACAAACACCCCTAGGGTTTCATCCACTTGTTGCCTTAAAATTGGCCATGGTATGCATGCTAGGTATCTTGGCAAAACAAAACAAAAACAAAAGATCATAGTCCCTCGATGATGCTATCTTGGTTGCCTATACAAAATGATCTAGTCCCTCAAAACTTTCTAAGATACTTGGCAACATTGTTATCATGGTCATACGATGACCCGCGCCCGTCCCGTTCAACATCCAAACACAAGGTTGTTTACCAAATGCAATGGTAAAACAACAATGTCAAAGGGTTAAAATGTGTAGGAAAGATCTTTGAGTAGGGCAGACAACTCCTAGTTACTTGATCAAACTTGCAAACATCCTTGCTATTTTCAAAAACACACAACACAATTTCAAAACATTTCCCAACAAACTTTCAAACATTGAAAACATTTTTCAAAAGACAAACACCTTTGTATATATTCCAAACAAGAATCATTACAAAGGTTGCCTAAACAAAAGGCCTCTTTTCAAAATATTTTTCAAAACCACACACAAAAGCACCATTTCAAACAATTGAAAAGCAAAAGCAAGTGATCTAAATAAGTAACTAAGAGCCCATGGAAAACCATGGATGAAAAGGGTGCTATCACCTTCCTTTTTCATAATCTATCCCCCGAACCCAAGAAAACATCTCAAAGGTCTTTCCTGTGCTTTTTGACCTTTCCTTTGGATAAAATAAAAAGTCGGTGGTGACTCTTGCTAAACCCAAACATTTGCGAACACAAACGCAAAACCTCAAGTCAATTCTCCCACCGTATCACAGAACTAGCGACTCTGCTGGGGAAATAATCTAAAAGTGGGGTTACCTTAGGGTTTTAGATCACCTTTACATGCTTAACTTGTTTGTGTTGATTGCTTTACATTTGGTTCTATTGTTTGGGTTTGAAATCCTCTACCCAAATTTGAGAAACATTCATAGGTAAATAGCAATACGTTATGGAAACTGTGCAGGGTATACCGACATGGTTGAAGCAATAGCTATATTAGTGCAACATATTTGTGGGTACTGGTAGCCTTTGAGTTAATCAAAGAGAATACGGGGCCGCTGAGTGATGTCATGAAGCACTAATGTACTTTTAGAACCTTTACTTGACCAACTTGGCCTTTTCAGGGGTAGTGAGATGACCGGCTTTGGTGCAGTCCGAAGTTGGTAGATACTCGATACTACACTCATTGAGGGTTGTTTTCTTGGAATATTTCGGTCGCCATTAAAGTGGCTAAACTGAAACAATGAACACAGAAAATAATCCAGTGATATTGAGCTCCTTAGAACCCGGTTACTATTTATAGGACAGGTTGAGCCAACTAAACTTCAAGAGGGTACTTACCTTTAAAACCCCATGCAAGCCTAAGCTACGAACTTATGTGATTTGCTTGTACATATACTTGTGCATACATCATGAACATCATAAAGAATCATTTGCATCCACTAACCATTTTAAGGGTTTGGATCTTCATCTTTGTTCCTGTTTTGTAGGTTATAAAATCACTCCGCAGGAAAACAATCCAAGTCAACCTTGTGAGAATTCCTCCTCAACTCAAGGAGCTTACTTCCAAGATTCCAGAGTATTCTCCGTTCACTGAAAGACATGGTCGACTTCTCAACTTGGTCAACCCCAACATTGAGGAAGACATGGTGAAAGTTCTCTTCCAATTCTTTGACCCCCTACACCACTGCTTCACATTTCCTGATTACCAGTTAGTGCCTACTTTGGAGGAATTTTCTCAACTCCTGAGGATTCCTATTCTCCATCAACTACCCTACAACGATATAGAAAGAGATCCAAAGCCTGAAGATGTTGTTCAAGCCCTACACTTGCAACCATCTGATATCATAGGTCATTGGGAAACCAGAAGTGGTGTCAAGGGTTTCTTGGCAATGTTTCTATTTGAGAAGGCACAAGACTGCTCGAATTCTCTATATCTTCAAGCTTTTGATGAGATTGTAGCACTTCTCATCTATGGGTTGGTCTTGTTCCCAAACCCTGACCAGCTTATAGATGTGAATGCTGTCAAAATTTTCATATATCGGAATCATGTGCCTATATTGCTTGAGGATATCCTACACTCATTTCACACACGAATAATGAGGAAAAGAGGTGTTCTCATGTGCTGTACTCCTCTTCTAGCAAGGTGGTTTATTTCTCACCTTCCTCAGTCAGTCTTGAAGAATGAGCAAGGCTTGAGGTGGTCACAACGGTTGATGACTCTTACACATTCGGATGTTCATTGGTGTTCTCGATCCAGAGAAAATGTTATCATCATTGACCGTTGTGGGGAATTCCCTAATGTACCTTTACTAGGCATTAGGGGAGGAATTACCTACAATCCCTTCTTGGCTCTGAGACAGTTTGGGTATGCCCGAAGGGATGGCCCACATGACATGCTGATTCCAGACTTGGTTTTTGACTTTGACAACGACGCTCAAGGACTTCGACAAAGGTTCATCCGAGCTTGGAGGATGCCCAACAAGGTGGACAGTAAGACATTGGGACACAAGAATTCCATCCCCCTTGAGGCTTATCTCAAGTGGGTAGGAACACGCGCCCAGAGTCTTATGATGATGTACCCCTATATTCTCCCTATGATCAAAGAGCCTGTTATGGAAGGAGAGGTTCCATAAACCCTCCTACATCCTGACATGCCAACATCATTGGAAGATTTACAAAGGAGTTAGATACAGCTCAAGGGAGAACGCGATACTTTTGAAGCCCAATTCTATGCCAGTGAGAAGAAGGTTTTGGAACTTACTCGTCAACTTCACGAAGATCAAACTCTCAACACCTACATCGCACCAAAGAGGATGCGCAACGTCTTTTTACATTAGAATTTTGTATTATTTTTGCCCATGGGGCATTTATGTACTAACAAATTCTATCTTATTAATATGGCGTGTGTTCCTTTTTGTTTAAAACAAATTTGAATTTCTGAATCCTTGAATGCATTACATGAATACACATCATTCATCATATGCATAAGCAGGTCTTCACACCAGGTTTCCTTATCTCTCTGCCGTTTATTTCAGCAAGATGGATATTGAGCAGACGGTTAAAGATTTGCAAGCACATAATTCACAGTTCCAACAACTACTCATGACCTTGGCTAAGGGTCAGGAGGATCTTAAAGCTCTGTTAAAGAAGGAAAAGGAAAAAGAGAAAAAGAAAAAGAAAAGAGTTGGTGTGGCTACTTTGGGTAGAAGATTTGAAGGTCAAACCAGAAGGGTCCTAGATTTCCCCTCAGCATCTGATGAAGGGGTAGGAAAAGGAAAGGGAGCTGCAGTACCATCTGAGTCTGAGGAAGAAGAAGAGGAGGAGGATGAAGACTATTCTGAACAGCTGTACCCTCCTACAGACGATAAGTAAGAATCTGGAAGAGCGTCTGGCAGCTATGGAGGTACAAAGAGTGCCTGGGTTGGATTTCGAAGAGCTAGGGTTGGTTGCTGGGATTGTCATTCCCCCTAAGTTTAAGGTGCCTCTTTTTGCTAAATACGATGGTTTGTCTTGTCCAAAGATGCACCTACGGTCTTATGTCAGAAAAATCCAACCTCATTCTTCTGATAAAGACCTATGGGTTCATTTCTTCCAAGATAGTCTTTCAGGGACGCAGTTAGATTGGTTCTACCAGCTAGAGAGGTCTGATGTGCATAATTTGGAGGATTTGGCTGCTGCCTTCTACAGATAATATCAATATAATGCGGACTTAGCACCAACTCGTACTCAATTACAGAGTATGGGTATGGTCTCTAATGAAGGCTTTAAGGAGTATGCCCAAAAATGGAGTGACTTGGATGGAAGGGTGCAGCCACCATTATCTGAAAGAGAGCTTGTCGATATGTTTTTGGGGACCCTGTCAGGTCCATTATTTAATCACTTGATCGGAAGTTTGTCTGCGGTGTTCACCGAGTTAATTCTGACTGGTGAGAGAGTTGAAGCCGAAATCAAGAGCGGGAAAATTCAAAAGGATACATCTGCTTCCGTTCCATCAAAAAGAATTTTCCAGCAAAGAAAGAAGTCTCAGCTGTCTACTCTCAAAGAGGCCAAGAAAGAGTTGAGCGCCGGTCAACAGTAGGGGCCGTAATGATCCAGAAGTCTGCAGTTGATCAGCCTCGAAACAGTCAACCCAGAGCTAACCAAGCAAGGGTGGAAAGACCACAACGGCAGTATACCCGGATAAACATGACTCCCGCTCAGGTTCTACCCCATCTCTTGTAGTTAAACCTTTCCAGTTTGAGGGAAGCCCCTAAAAACCCTAACACTACGTCACCACACTACCATCCTAACGCCAAGTGTGCTTATCATTCAGACAGCCTGGGGCATGACACCAACAATTGTTGGGTCCTCAGGAATAAGATTCAGGATTTAATAGACGCTAAAGAAGTGGAATTAGACGCCCTTGAAAAGCCGAATGTGATCTCTGCTCCAATGCCAAAGCATGGAAATAATACCCATGTTATTGAAGAAGATCTTTATGTTGCTACTGTTGATGATTTGATGACTCCGTTACCGATAATCAAGCTAAATTTGTTGAAGGCTGGGATTTTCCCAGGATGTGAAAAAGATTGTTGCCTTTGTTCATCCTTACCAACCGACTGTCCGTTGTTGAAGTTAGGCATCCAACGCCTAATGGATAATCAAGAAATCCTTTTTGAAAAGGCTCCTGTTATACCGACTCCTGCCAATGATGTTGCTATAACTACCATATCCGCCAATATTTCCAAGGTCTCCAAAAGACCTATTAAGATTACATCTGATCCGAAGATTGTACCTCTGAAGATAACTATGTCGGGGCCTATCTCATACAAGTCCAACAAATCAATACCGTGGAACTATGAAGGAGAAATTTTCTACCACGGTATTAAACATATTGAATCTGCTGAAGAAAGTTCTGATGAAGAGACTCCCGACATTGGAAATATTGCTGGAACGAGTAAAATCACCCGCAGCGGAAGAATTTTCTCTCCGGAGATTGCTCCTCCAAGGGCAGTCTTCGAACCCTCAATTGCTCCTAAGGTTACTCCTGTGCCGGTCAACATATCTGCGAGAACTCCAGTTATTGAAGAAGTTGTGACTCCTATGGTTGTACCCTCTGCTGCTGATGATGATAAAGGGAAAGAGATCCAAGAAGCGCCTGTCAGGACGAGGGCTCAGCCTTTGGTCATCCCTGAGACCACTCAAAAGGAAATGGAAGAGATTTTGAAAATAATCAAGAAAAGCGATTATAATGTTGTGGAGCAACTGGGGCAAACCCCCTCAAAAATCTATATGCTGGCCCTGTTGCTCTGTTCTGAAGCTCATGCCAAAGCTTTGATCAGATTCTTGAAGACGGCCCACGTGCCTCAGGAAACCTCCGCGGACCAGTTCCAGGAATGTGTAGCTAGCCTAACTGCAGACAATGGTCTTGGGTTCTCCGGTGCTGATTTAACATCTAAAGGGAGAAAGCATAATGACGCTCTGCATGTCTCAGTGTAATGCATAGGGACTACTCAAGCTCACGTTCTGGTTGATACTGGGTCGTCTTTAAATGTCTTGCCGAAGAAAGCATTGGACATATTAGACTGTGAAGGCCTAACCCTAAAGCCCAACAATATCATTGTCAGAGCCTTTGATGGTTCTAAAAGGATGGTCCACGGGGAGGTGGACATCCCGATTAAAGTGGGAACTGAAACCTTCAACTCCATATTTTATGTGATGGATATCCGTCCCTCTTATTCTTGCTTGTTGGGAAGACCCTGGATCCACAATGCTCGGGCCGTCACTTCTTCTTTGCACCAAATGCTCAAGTACCCTGTCCAGGGGTTAAATCATAACAGTTCATGGTGAAGAGGAATATATGATAAGCCATCTTAATTCTTTCCGCTATGTGGAGTTAGATGGCGAATTCATAGAAACCCCTTTCCAACATTTCGAGGAAGTTTATGAAGAGATTGCGGCAACCAAGACAGTGTCTTATGTACCCTTGATTACCAAACTTGTGCCTCAGATGTCATCCCTCAAAGATGCGAAGGCTGTGATTGAAGAAGGAGAGCAATCTAGAAGACTGGATTTTCCCTACTGTTGAAGGAGGACTGAACAACTGGGAGGCAAAAGACTTTGTTCCCATTAATTTCATCAATCAGTAATTTATCTTTCAAACATTTCTGTTGGTTTGTAATAATTCTTAGACAATTCATACACTTTTAACCTATGTGCCTTACCCGAGGTGCATAGGTCCATTTGTAAGGGTTTGATTTTTTCATCTTCATATGCCATTTTAATGAATCATGGACGTTTTCACATATAAACTTTTGTGTTCATTTTCTTTCTTTTTACATTTTATTCGTTTAAAGGTGGCTATCTCTTACATACACCCACACTCACAAATGCAGGTACCCTTCCATTCCGGATTCCATGGGTAACAATTCTGCTATGGCCTTCAGTGACTCTGAAGATCTGGTCAATCATGCCAAATACGAAGGTGATGAAGACTGTGAAGTGCCGGGAGAATTGGCTAGACTGCTACAACAGGAAGAAAGGGCTATCCTACCTCATGATGAGTTGTTAGAGACAATCAACTTGGGTACTGACGAAGACAGAAAATAATTCAGAGTGGGTGCCAACCTAGAGCCAAGTGTCAAAGAGCGTTTAGTTCAGCTGTTAAATGAATATGTTGAAATCTTCTCCTGGTCCTACGAAGATATGCTGGGACTCGATACAAATATTGTGGTTCATCGTCTCCCTACAAGAGAAGACTGTCCACCAATCAAATAGAAAGTCCTCCGAATGAGGCCCGATATGTCTGAAAAGATCAAAGCTGAAGTGATGAAGGAGTTCAACGCTGGGTTTCTTGCTGTTACTTCCTATCCATAATGGGTTGCTAACATTGTGCCCGTGCCTAAGAAGGACGGCAAATTCAGAATGTGCATGGATTACAGAGACTTAAACAGGGCCACCCCTAAAGATGACTTTCCACTTCCGCACATTGACATCTTGGTTGACAATACAGCTCAGCACAAGGTATTTTCTTTCATGGACGGATTCTCAGGCTATAACCAGATCAAAATGGCCCCTGAAGACATGGAGAAAACTACTTTTGTTACACAATGGGGTACGTTCTGCTATAAAGTGATGCCATTCGGACTGAAGAATGTTGGGGCAACCTATCAGCGCGCCATGGTAGCTTTATTTCATGACATGATACATCATGAAATTGAAGTCTATATAGACGACATGATAGCCCATTCACAAACAGAAGAAGAACACCTCGACCATTTGCAAAAGCTGTTTGTCAGGTTGAAGGAGTACAAGCTCAGACTAAACTCTAACAAATGCACTTTCGGAGTCAGGTCCGGTAAACTCTTGGGATTCATCGTCAGCAACAAAGGCATCAAGGTCGATCCTGCCAAAGTCAAAGCTATACAAGAAATGCCTTCCCCTCGCACTGAGAAGGAGGTTAGAGGTTTCTTGGGATGCCTAAACTACATTGCTAGGTTCATTTCTCACCTAACATCTACATGTGAACCAATCTTCAAGTTGTTGAAGAAAGATCAAATGATTAAATAGATTGATGATTGTCAAATTGCTTTCGATAAAATCAAGGAGTATTTGCTAGATCCTCCTATATTGATGCCACCCGTCGAAGGAAGACCGCTAATCATGTATCTAACCGTCCTAGAGAATTCAATGGGGTGCGTACTGGGCCAACATGATGAGTCTGGCCGAAAAGAGCATGCAATTTATTACCTTAGCAAAAAGTTTACCGACTGTGAGACCCGATACTCACTGCTCGAGAAAACTTGCTGCACTTTGGTATGGGCTGCTCGCCGGCTAAGGCAGTATATGTTGACTCATACCATTCTGCTGATATCTAAGATGGATCTGATCAAGTACATCTTTGAAAAGCCTGCTTTGTCTGGAAGGATAGCTAGATGGCAGATGATCCTGACAGAATACGATATACAGTACACGACCCAAAAAGCTATAAAGAGGAGTGTACTAGCTGACCATCTAGCTCATCAAGCTGTCGAAGATTACCAATCCATGAAGTTCTACTTCCCCGATGAAGGCATTATGACTTTGGACAACATCGAAGATCTCAGACCATATGACGGACCTGAACAAGGATCCCGATGGACTCTGTACTTTGATGGTGCCTCCAATGCACTTGGAAATGGTATCGGTGCAGTACTTATCTCTCCAGAAGGTTGGCATACACCTTTCACATCCAGACTCTGCTTCAGCTGTACCAATAACATGGCCGAGTATGAAGCTTGTATCTTTGGTCTCAAGGCTGCTTTTGACTTGGGAATCAAATATTTGATTGTATTTGGGGATTCGGATTTGGTTATCAGTCAAATCAAAGGAGAGTGGGATACTAAACATACAAACCTCATCCCTTACAAAGAACATGTCCTGACATTGATACCACATTTCGAGCAGATTACCTTCGAGCACTTCCCGCGAGAAGAGAATTAGTTAGCAGATGCGCTAGCTACAATGTCATCCATGTTTAAACTTAACTGGGATAATGAGGCTCCCCAAATCACCATTGAGCGAATGGACGAACCTGCACATTGTCACGAGATTAATACCAAAGAAGTAGTGGACCGGACTTGGTTTCATGAAGTCAAAAGGAATCTCGAGACTCAAGAATACCCTGAAGGAGCTTCGGTCAATGACAAAAAGTTCTTAAGGAGATTCTCAGCTAAGTTCTTCCTGAGAAATGATATCATATACAAGCGCAATCATGATTGCATTCTGCTTAATTGCGTGGACAAGATTGAAGCTGAGAAGATCATGGCTGAACTACACAATGGTACTGTTGTACCCCAAAAATTTTCCCTTCCATTTTCTCAACATTTCTCATCACAAAACCCTTGGAGCTCAAGATCCAATTAGGGTTTCATCTGCTCAAGACTTCTCCTTGCACTGTGGACCCAAATTAGGGTTTGTGTTTGCACAAAGATGTTTTGACCAAAAATGCCTAAGATTACTTCCATGCTTCATATTGGACTCCCAAGTTTACCCATACCCAGTTTCAAGTCTTGATTCCAAGTTTTGCCCAGTCAATTGGACAGTTGACCTAGAAATCAGCTGTATTGGGGAAAAAGTCAACTGTGGTCAATGGACAGTCAAATCTCATGAAAATTGACCCACATCAACATTATGAACTCACATGGACCATTTGATCAAGTTTGGATCACAATTCCACAAGAAATTTAATCAGATCATCAAAAGGGCAAAATGGTCATTTTTAGGGTTTTGACTGCACAAAGGCAATTTTTGAACTGTTTGACCTAGCCAATGGCAAACCAAGCTCACATATGGACTCAAGGACCCCATGTAATTGTCTTGACATGATCAACAAGTTCAAAAGATCCCAAATGCACAAGATTGACAGTTGAATTTCCCAATCAATTGATTAATTTTCACTGTATACTGAAAAGTCAAACTTTGACTTTTTGGTCAAAATCAAGTGTCAAGATTCATTTTTCATCAAAACATGCCAAATCATGAAACTTGTTCATCAAGAAATCAAGAAATGCAAATTAGGGTTTGAAATGGAAATTTTTCATAACTTAGAATTTTTCTAAGTTATGAAAAACCCTAATTTTTTCCTAACTTTGCCCCACTTTCTCACCAAGATTTATTTGGATTCAAGCAAAAGTCAAAACATGAAAGTTGTAGCCTATTGCATAATATACAACTTTGATTCACAAAGTTTTCCCAAAAGAGGCCTGTATCTCAAGTTACAATTTTTGGAACAAGGGTACCAAATCATTCTTAACTTAGTGAAAATTTGACCTATTTTAGGCAAGGTTTTTACCTAACTTCAAGACCATTTTTCACATACTTCCACTTGGAATTTCAATTTTCATTTCAAAGATGGATTGTTGTACACATTCCAAGATTTCCAAAATGTCCAAGAACTCATCAAACAACCTCATGGTTAGGGAGAATCGAATTTGGCAAGTTGGAAAAAAGTCACTTTGATTCATGGCCATGTACATGTTCATAACTTGTGCAATTTTTCAAATCAGCATGCTTCCCTTGATTACAGGCCTCAAAACCATCCAACACTCATAAATTTAATGCAAACTCTTTGTGCCAAGACCATGTTCTATGTGTTCAAGCATTGCATAATGGATTAATCCCAAAATAGATAAAGCACTTTAACCATTTTTGCAAAAAGTGAGCTTTATGTCAAGTTGCAAATCAGCAAGTACAGATCAAATCTCTTTGGCACAAGATTATGAATAAAACACACTGATCAAGGGGAAGGTTTGCAGCACATTATGGGGGCCTCTACCTGTCTAAACACCAACTTGGCCTTTGGTTGCTTAAAGGGTAAGAAATATAGCATATCACAACTCAACTTTCATCTCAGCTAAAGAACCCTTAAGCAAATACTTTGTACACATTCAAGACATCCTAAATGAGCTAGAACACGACTCCAACACCTCCATTGCCCTCTAAGAACACAGAACCACCCTCAAACTGCCCAAACAGAGCACCTGCTGCAGTTTGAGTGTCAACTCTCATCCGTTCCATGCACTCTTGCTAAAACCACCTCAAATACATCCCATAACATCCCTTGAAGCTAATCAAAACCTCAAACACGACCTGTAACACTCCCAGGCAGGATCACCATTCTTACTTTCTTGTTTTGCAGTTGAAGTTCTCTAGCACGATTCAAAAGGTTCCAAGACAAAGTAAAGCTTGGAATAGCATCCCTGGACATCAAGGAAGCTGTACCAATCATCACCTTGCTCTGAAAGTACCTCCATCATCAGATACAACTTCAACTGAACAGGTATCTTCTTGAACTTCTAACTCTTAATGTAGGCATTGTTAGCTCTAGGTTTGTGAATAAAAAGTGTTCTACTCATGCCCCTGAATCTGTACATACTTTTATTTTCCATTTATTTTGCCTGAGCTATGAGAATTTAAGGTCTGAATATGGAAGAAAAGTAGGTTAAGATTTGGGAATGATAAAATTCTCTCTCATTTCTGGGAGTTAGGAGGAGTTCTTTACATATTCAGAATCGTGATTCAATGCTTAACATGTTGGTGTTGTAAGTTTTTGCTAAAACTCAAAGAATCAGGACCTTGCAATGGAAGAAAGAGGCGCGTGTTTTTTGTTCAAACAGAAGTCTGGAGGTTGAAGAAAGACTTGGTGGGCTGGGCTTGTGTTGTCATTTCTTTTTACACCTTTTTGTTACTTTGACACCCCCTAGGCCCATTTGACTTATTTTTATGATTTTTTGACTTTTGTTTTTCATTCCTGACTTATTTATTTTTCCTCATGATATTAAAAATATAAAAATACTTTTTTAAACCATTTTGAATTTTGTAGGCATTTATTTGTTTATATTGATATTTGTACATAAATAAATAAATAAACACTTTTTACTTAAAATATTAAAAAATAATATAAACACATTTTATTTTAATTTTTATTTTGTTTTATCTTCTTAAAATATTTTGTATAAAATATACTTTTTTTATAAATATTAAATATTATTATTTTTATATATATAATACATATTTAGAAATTAATACATATATATATATATATATATATATATATATATATATATATATATATATATATATATATATATATATATATATATATATATATATATATATATATATATATATATATATATATATATATATATATATATATATATATATATATATATATATATATATATATATATATATATATATATATATATATATATATATATATATATATATATATATATATATATATATATATATATATATATATGTATATATGTATATATGTGTATATATGTATATATATATATATATATATATATATATATATATATATATATATATATATATATATGTGTG
>CATIWC010002402.1:0-124578 GCA_948472305.1 Vicia faba
AAACATCTTTCAAAACCACACACAAAGCACCATTTCAAAAAATTGAAGAGCACCATTTCAAACAATTGAAAAACAAAGCAAGTGATCTAAGCAAGTAACTAAGAGCCCATGGATAACCATGGATAGAAAGGGTGCTAATACCTTCCCTTTCTATAATCTACTCCCCGAACCCAAGAAAACATCTCAAAGGTCTTTCCTGTGCTTTTTGACCTTTCCTTAGGATAAAATAAAAAGTCGGTGGCGACTCTTGCTAAACCGAAACATTTGCAAACACAAACGCAAAATCCCAAGTCAGTTCTCCCACCGTATCACACCTCAGAAGGTGTATGTGCTGGATCTGGTGAAAACAAAGGAAAAAATGCCAAAAGCTCACGCCTTGGATCGAACCCAGGACATGAGTTTCTGATTTCCTTCTTCTGACCAACTACGCTGGATGTTAACTTATTAATATAATAAAAAACAAATAATATATTGGAGAACAAGTTAGTGGCCAGAATAACGCGCCAGAATTTAAACCAGCCAGTCAGGTTGTGACACGTTGTTGTCTTCATCCCTGGAACCGTCGTTTTAGGCTCTGAACCTTTACCTACAGACGCAGTTCTGTTGCTGAAACCCGTGTCATTCAAAAATCAAGCACACACAATATAAATTCAATTGAGGACCAATGATCAACTGGGTTTGAAACTATGATCATCATGGTACCCATTATCAGGCCTAATTTTGCTTAAATCACGAAACCCCAAATTGGAGCACGAAACCCTAACAATGGCAAAAGCTTATTCCTGCACTGTAACTTAAATCAAACTATCCAGAAACATTGCAAATATGATGATAAATATTGTGATACGGTGGCAGAACCGACTGTTTTTACTGATTTGCGTTTGTGTTCGCAAAATGTCACGGTAAGCAAGAGTCGCCACCGACTTTTATTTTATCCAACTGGAAAGGACAAAAGCACAGAAAAATTCCTTTTTCTAGATTTTGAGTACGGGGGGTAGATTATAGAAAGGGAAGGTATTAGCACCCTTTCTATCTGTAGTTTTCTACAGGCTCTTAGGTACTTGCTCATCATTTTAAAATTGCTTGTGTGTGTTTGTTTTGGAAAGTTTTGTTTTACTTCGTTTTAACCCTTGTATCAGTCCTCAAGAGCGTTACGAAGTCGTTTTGAAAACTTTGTTTGAAAAAGTGTAATTGTGAGAAAATTTGATTTTGAGCAAGTACCTACTAACATCTACCTACTCGAAAAAGGATTATTTCTATTCTTGTTTCCTTTAGACAGTGCTACCCTACTTATTGAGAAATAGGAAGCACCGTCATTGGAGTTGTAAGGGTCAATTAGAAAGGGACGTACGATCACTAAAGTAATGTTAGGATGTATTAGTAATATCCCTAATGTCTTAAGATCATATTCGAGGCGACATTTCCGAGGCAACCTTTCTGAGGCAACATTTCCGAACGGGACTTTTGATCTTTGTTTAGACAGAAGGGTGATCACTAAAACACCCTATACTTAATGATCGTTTACCAAGGGCAACCGAAGTGAGAGTATACCCTAGGAGTGCGCATGTGCGAGGGATTTGATTTCAGTTATTATCTTTGCATATTAGGGTTTTCTAGCCATTTTAAATTACCATGCAATCTTGTCATACAATCCCATTAACATACATCTAACAGTTAATATTTGCGAGAATTAAAATGCGGGAAATAAAAACTACGCTATTACAAGGCTTCGGGGTAGGGGATTGATTACATAGCCAAAAACCCGTAAAAATGATAAATAAAGAAAAATCCTAATTAAAACTATTACATACCGCGAGCAGTTACATTAATATTGTAAAAAATATAAGCGCGCGCGATGAAACGAAAACGAGAGAATTAGGGTTTTGACCCCGACTAAACCTAATCATTTTTTGTTGTTTTTGATTGTTTTGAGAAAATAAGATTTTTATTGAATAAATAAAGAACCCTAATGACTAATTAATTTAAATTAAGAAAAATAATTAAGTTAACCTATTTTTGGTATTTTTGTTTTATTGAGAAAAGAAATAAAAATTAAATCACATGTTAACCCTAATTTTTTCTAATTTGATTTTAATTACTTACAAAAAGTTAGAATTACCCTAAAATTAAATTTAACTAATATAAAATTAAATTTGATAAAATAAAATAAAACCTAAATTCTAAATTGGTGAAATTGATTTTATGATTTTTTTTTGGGAAAAAAAAATTAATTTTGTGGTTAGAAAATAAATTAAACTAATTAAATTAAAAGAAATAAAATAAATAAAAATAAAAATAAATAAAAATAAAAATAAATAAAGATGGGCCTAGTTGTTTCAGCAAGAAGGGGGTGTTAATGGCAAATTCTAAGCCCAATAACACTTGGCCTGCTTTGACTTTCCAGATCATGTGTTGCTTGCTTGACTAGGCGTATGGTAGACCCTTAGGGCTAAGGCATTGGATCTGCCTTGTTGAAGATCTGTTGGCTGGATATTAATGGTGTATGGTCGAGGCCTTGGATGCTAGCGCGCCTGATTACACAAAGAAA
The DNA here is from genome assembly GCA_948472305.1 of Vicia faba. Taxonomy (NCBI): domain Eukaryota; kingdom Viridiplantae; phylum Streptophyta; class Magnoliopsida; order Fabales; family Fabaceae; genus Vicia; species Vicia faba. The sequence goes on from CATIWC010002402.1 coordinate 2,549, forward strand.
AATAATATGGAATAAATATGGGGACCTGGGGATCGAACCCAGGCCCTTTGGAATTTTAACCTGCATGATGACCATCTAAGCTAGCTTGCCTATTTGTATGGTTAATGACGAAGAAATATAATATGGTAAAACAAAAAGCATAATCTTAAAACGCGCGCAGATTTGAATGAACCATCCATGGGGCACCACGTTATCATCTTCCTCATCATCTCCGTCATTTTAGATCCAGGACTTTTACCTATGGACAAAGGGGCGTAGGTACAGCCCTGTACCTTTCCAAAATCTTGTACAAGCGTGATAAATGCAAAACAATTGTACCAATAAACTCGTGGCAACCTCACGAGCATCATGGTACCCTTATCCATGGCCAATTGTACCTGTAAAGAAAAACCCAAAAAACGAACCAAGAACCCTAACTATGGCATCTTGCTCTACAGTTAATGAAAATGAAATTAAGTACCACCATTAGCTTGCAAATAACTCATGGATTAAGGATATGTCAATAAAACATGCTAGCTATGCCAGAATCATGATATACAAATTCAAAAAAACATGGAAGTCGTGGGACTCTTACAGTGCGTTTTTGGATGTTATGAGGCTTGCTAGTGATTGGAATAGGATCCTAGAACGTCTAGGAAGCGATTGAGATGACTAGAACGCTTTGAATTGGTCTGCAACTTAGAAATCAGTGTGCCACTTTTTTCCAATTTTTTGAAACTTGCTCTCTTGTTTACACGCCTCCAATCTCCTTATTTTTGATCTGAACATGTTCCTAATGTACCCTAGAATGAATTAGGGTTGCAATTTGGTTTCACATCTTCTCCAATTATGATCATTGATTCAAGATTTGATCCTTTGTGCAAATCTTTCCAAATTGAGAAAATCTAATCTTTTTGTGTCCATTTGAAGCATGCACGATTTGATTCCATCTCTAGCTGTATAACAGACCTAAACATGCACAAAATCTCAAGCTTTGATTAGTTTTTGATATTTTCATGATTTTATTTTGATTTTATTTGATTTAATTGAAATAAAATCAAAATAAATGAAAAAAATAAAATAATTACAAATGGGAAGGATCATGGGTCGTGGGTCATGTTACAAACTCAGTGCAAGCATAAAAAGTTGGGCCCATTTGACAAAAATTGCAATTTTGGGCACATTTGACTTTTGGCAATTTTGCAAAAAAGGGTCAACTTTACCAATGCATGAATCCTTCAATTTTGACCCTAGAGATGTATTCTTGAACTTTTTAGAAATATTAAGATGTCCTCTAAGCAACCCTTTTGGTCTCATCTCAATTGAGTCTTCCATGTTCATGTATGAAGCTTTGACAAAAAGGGTGTTTTTGTTGACTTTCAAAATGACCTATAATGTCCAAATTTATATCTTCTTGTGAGTGCATATTTTGAACTTGGGATCTAAATATGAATTGTAGGGAATTGCATCCTCTTCAAAATTAGATTTGGATGTGTCATTTTGATAAAGTATGAAGAAGTTATGTTTTGTCAAAGTTGGGTTGACTTTTCCTTCAAAACCCTAATTTGGCAACTTTTGGGTTTTGATGAATTGTGAGCAATCCTTGAGGAATCATGATCAACCCTTGATAAAATGATGAATAATACTTAAAACTGAGGATGTTGACCAAAAATCTTGAAGTTTGACTGTATGTGGGCCACAATTGACTTTTGCCCTAGCACAGTCGATTTTCAGGCCTTTGAGCAATTGACTGAGCAAACTTCCTCTGCAAGGCTTGAAACTTGACATGGATGATCTTGAGAACATATTATGGCAATGGTGAGCATTTGGGATCCTTTGGACTCAAACATCTTGATGCAAACTGAAACCCTAATTTGGGGTAGACTGCCTTAGGAGAGGGTTTGTCTGGTCAACCCTTGGACTTCCTTGAGCAATTTGAGAACTTCACTTGAAATGTATTGAGAAATATGGGAGGGAAAATTTTAGGGTACAACAGCTGCCCCTGTTCAATCTTCTTAAACCTGAGGATTTAGACTGGCTTGTCTGCCTTTCATGATCCGAAGGTGGAAGATGATTAAACACTAGAGTGCCCAGAAATTTGCACTCGCATGAAGTGGTACTCGTCTTGCAATGTCGGGAATGGGCTTATAGATGCCATTTGGAAGTCAATGATGGAAGATGGGCTTAAAGATTCCATCAGAAAAAATTTTGATCGCATAAGAGATTCCTTTGCGAGAACCCGTATACCTATTGTTGAGGAGGACTACGCTGGGGAATGCTGGTCTCTGTCTTGAGAGAAATAGAGCTTTAGGAACTTCAGTTGTCTGTTACTCTACTGGGGAATCACCTCTTAGTCGAGGAGGTGAAAATGAATTGCTATCTGGTCGTGCTCCAGGCTTCACAGTGACTTACTGGGGGGGGGTGAGATTAAACTTGCTATTTGGTCGTTATCCAGGCTTCACAATTTCTCACTTATTATCTGGTCGTGCTCCAGGCTTCAGAAGGAATTAGGTTATTATCCGGTCGCATCCGGGCTTCAACTTGAATTTAAGGCATACTAATATCCGGTCGATTCCGGGCTTCTTAGTAATTGGCCAGGTAAACTGCTATTTGGTCGAAATCCAAGCTTCGTAGTGTCTTATACTGTTATCTGATCGTGTCCCAGGCTTCAGTATCCTTTGCCGCTATTTGGTCGTAACCCAGGCTTCACGGTGTCTTATACCACTATCTGGTCGATTCTAGGCTTCATGGTATCTTATATTGCTATCTGGTTGATTTCCAGGCTTCACAATAACTTGCCGAGGGTTAAGCTATTTTCTGGTCGATTTCCAGGCTTCATAGCTTTGTATTTTGGATATACCACTATCTGGTCGATTCCAGGCTTCGTAGTATTTTGGAGAAATCAATATATTATTCGGTCGAATCTGGGCTTCATAACTTGAACTGGAACAGATATCCTAGCATTGATTTGACTGAACCAGAGAAAACTTGTGAGAATTTGATTGTATCTTTCCCCGAAAGGTAAAGAGTTAGTCGAATGTAATGTCATGGTGTATGAGATGTATTGAGTGATGATGTTCTCGAAATAAATGAGATTGTGTTGTATGATGCGTATGCGCATGCCATGATGTATGGATATGCAATGTTTTTATGATATTCCCTAGCTGGGGAAAATAAATCCTGGACTGCTGCTGGAGAGTACAAAGAGTTGAGTTCTTCGTTCTCGCTAGGGATAACGACCGAAGATGATTAACTGGAGACTTGCGTCCATTCTGCTTGAGAATATTCCACCAGGAGAGACTCTGTGGGGAGGAAAGATATTCTGCTGGACGATCCACTGATTTGTAGAAACCACTCCGCTGGGGATGAATTACCGTTGCTGGTGATGATGAACTCTGTCGGGGATTGAATTTCTGCCTGTGGAAGAAATAAAATCTGCTCAGGAGATGGCTTTATAAACTGCTCATGGTTATAAAACTCGGCTGGAGAGTGCAGATATCAACTTTTTGAAGGAACCTGTTGGGGAAGGAATTCCTGCTTGGGGATACGGAGGTCGGACCTTTGTTGTCCTTACTCTGTGGGGAATATAGGTATCATTGGCTTGTATGTGATAGTGACTTTGATTCCAACTGTCTCTGCCCCTTGTACCATGTTGGAAAAAGTACATGCGGAGATTTTATGGATGGATCTATGTCGTGATTGTACTTGAACATGTATTTAATGAGTATCAGTATGACATCTGTCTCTGGGTCATATCTGAACTGTACTTGAAACATGTGTTGAATGAGTGTTAGAATGACATCCGTTTGTGGATCATATATGAACTGTACTTTGAGACATGTGTCGAATGAGTGTCAGAAAAGGCATCAGTATCTAGAGCATATATGAACTGTATCTGAACTGTATTTGATAGCTGAGTCTAAATGAGTATCAGAATGGCATCCGTATCTGGAGCGTATCTGAACTGTATCTGAAAGCTGAATCTGAATGAGTATCAGAATGGCATCTGTATCTAGAGCGTATCTGAACTGTTTCTGAAAGCTGAGTCTGAATGAGTATCAGAATATGTGATACGGTGGGAGAGAACTGACAGTTTTTGGAATGTTGGTTCGTGTTTTGCGTTTGTTTCGTAAAATGTCGCGGTAAACAAGAGTCGCCACCGACTTTTATTTTATCCAACAAGGAAAGGAAAAAAGCATAGAAAAATTCCTTTTTTGAGATGTTTCTCGGGTCCAGGGGGTAGATTATAGAAAGGGAAGGTGTTAGCACCCTTTCTATCTGTGGTTATCCATGGGCCCTTAGGTACTTGCTCAAAATGTTTTCAAAAATTTTCTTTTTCTTTGTGTTTGTGGGTTTGAAAGAAGTTTTTGTTTGAAAGGTGTAAGTGCGAAAGGTTTTATTTTATTTTGAAAGGAGCAAGTACTTAAGAACCATCTACCTACTCGAAAAAGGAATCAATTTGTGCTAATGTCCTTTAGGCAATGCTAGCCCACTATTGATGAGTAGGTAGCATCGTCGTTGGAGTTTTAAGGGTCAATTCGATTAAGGGACGTATGGTCACTAAAGCAATGTTAGGATGCCTTAGCGGTAACCCTAATGTCTTAGATCATTTTTTTCCGAGGCAACCGTTTCAAGGCAACTATGATCTTTGGACAAGAGGGCGACCTCTAAAACTTCCTATGCTCAATGACCACGTTCGAAGGCAACCAAGTGAGGTGTACCCTAAGAGTGCGCATGTGCGAGTGTGTTGTTTCAGTTAATTTTTATCTTTGTACATATCATGGGTGAGCTATGTTGATTTTAAGTTCATACATTCGATCTTGTCGTGCATTCCCTATTACCAAACATCTAACAGTTTATAGATTGCGGAAATTAAATTGCGGAAATTAAATCTAACACACAAAGCACCATTTCAAACAATTGAAAAGCAAAGGCAAGTGATCTAAAATAAGTAACTAAGAGCCCATGGAAAACCATGGATGAAAAGGGTGCTAGCACCTTCCCTTTTCATAATATACCCCCCGAACCCAAGAAAACATCTCAAAGGTCTTTCATGTGCTTTTTGACCTTTCCTTTGGATAAAATAAAAAGTCGGTGGCGACTCTTGCTAAACCGAACAAGCGCGAACACAAACGCAAAACCCCAAGTCAGTTCTCCCACCGTATCACAGAACTGGCGACTCTGCTGGGGAAATTTCTAAAAGTGGGGTTACCTTAGGGTTTTAGATCACCTTTACATGCTTAACTTGATTGCTTTGATTGCTTTACTTTTTGGGTTCCTTGTTAGGGTTTGTTTTAAATCCTACACCTGGATTTGGGGGCACCTTTTAGGTAAGTAGCAATAAACTGTGAGGGAACTGTGCGGGGTATACCGACATGGTTGAAACAGTAGCTACGTTAGTGTGACATATTTGTGGGTACCGGTAACCTTTGAGTCAATCAAAGAGAATACGGGGCCGCTGAGTGATGTCATGAAGCACTAACGAACTCTTAGAACCTTACTTGACCATCTTGGCCTTATTAGGGGTAGTGAGGTGACCGGCTTTGGTGCAGTCCAAAGTTGGTAGATACTCGATACTAGACTCATTGAGGGTTGTTTTCTTGGAATATTTTGGTCACCAGTTAAGTGGCTAAACCAAAACAATGAACACAGAAAATAATCCAGTGATATTGAGCTCCTTAGAACCCGATTTCTATTTGTAGGACAGGTTGAGCCAATTAACTTCAAAGAGGGTACTTACCTACAAACCCTATGTAAGCCTAAACCTAAGGACTTGTCTACTTTGTGTGAATCTGATTATCTGTATATACACTTGCTTACTTTTGTATACCTGTACATAACATCATAACATCATACCATAGCATTTTCAATAACCATTTCGAGTATCTCGAGGGTCTTTGATGTAGGGGCACGTTGAACCAGACATCTACCAAAGGGCAAGAGGATTTTCCTCTAAACAAACACCGTCAAAGATCAATTACAACAACTTGAATCAAGGGCTATGACCCACTTGACATGGTGAGCTTGATTCTCGTGGAAAGACATCCACCGATACAAAGTTCTCCAATCAAAGATGTTGATCAAAGTTCAATCTCTAACATTTTCTTCTGTTTACCCCGCGAGATCCTTGAAAACATGCATCCACATAACATGCATCCACATCATGACAGGTTTTCCCTTTCAGGTTTCCTTATTCTCCTACTGTTTATTTCAGTAGAGATGGCTCTAGAGAGGACCATCGAAGATATCCAGGCTCAAAACGCTCAACTTCAAGAAATGTTCTTGAACCTGTCCCAGGGGCAAGAAGAGGTGAAAGATCTCCTCACAAGGGGCATGGTCCTAGGGAATCCAGGCGGCATCAGGAATGATCAGTTGGAAGGGCTACGGATTGAGTTGGCAACAATGAAGATCCAGATGATGGGACAGCTGGTAGGCCAGATGGATCTCATTCAAGACCTGGCTCAAAGACAAGAGGAGCTCAAAGTCCTCGTTAACAAACTGCTTCAAGATAACCAAATGGTGAAAACAACTAGGGTTGAAGATCAAGTCATCATTTAACCTCCTTTGATACAAGAATACAAGGGAAAGGCTCCCCAACTTGCTTCAGGGTCACAAGCCCAGCAACAACCTCGCCAGCGTCAACGGGGTAATCGGCATAAGAAAAATACGTTTGGAAGACATTTCTGAGACTGGCATACCATCATCTCTGATATTGAAATGCTTGTTGGAGGTCAATCTTCTTGCTTTAAAGGATCCTCTTTGGAATCCCAATACCTCTGATCCTGGTTATCACCCCGACGCATTTTGTGTATACCACTCCTATAGTCCTGGACATGACACCGATGACTGTTGGGCTTTGAAAAACAAGATCCAAGACTTGATTGACAGAGGAGTGCTAGAATTAATTCCAGATGGCGAGATGAAAATCTTCCGCTGAGGGTTCTCCACCTGAAATGACAAAGTTCGAACTAAGAGACTTTTGTTTCATTTGAATTTTCAAGTTGTAATTTCTTATTCAAACAATTATCTGTTGATGTCAAACTCTGTTTCATTAATGCATTGCATATGTTTGTCTTGAATTCATCCATTCATTTTCACTATTCTTGAACTATGCTTTCTACTTTCTTTATGACATTTAACCCTTGCAGAAAAGCTACAAGCCTTTAGAGGGAGGATGATGAAACAATACCATAATCTCATACAGTATACTTTTGGACAGACCTTGCTGATGATGTACAGGCGTTTCTTTCAAATCCTAAACACTGGAGTTATAAGGAAGATAATCCATAGTCAACCCCTTCAAGCCAAAGAAGTATAAGTTTTCTGTTTTAAACACAAGTTGAAACCTTTAATCAAACCTGGGGCAGGGTAGTCTCTCAGTTAATTCAAAAGATGCGCATTAAAGTCGCAAACTCTCAGTTCGTAATACAACGAATGACATAAAAAACATTCCTTTGGAACCAAAAGACAGTGATGGTTCTTTATCTCATAGGCAGTCATTATCTCTAAAAAAAAAGCCCACTGAGCCAAAACGTACAAGGGAGGCTTAAGAAAGCTGGGGCATCGCGCTGACTGTAATCTCGAAAACAGGAATAGTCAGGAAAAAGTTAGGGATAATGAATCAAAAGAAAGAGGTCGTTACAAATCTTCAACAACATGAAAAATGTTGCAAAAATGACTGCCTTCCAACAATTTCAGCTTGTGTGGACCATCACCAAAACGTCGTTCCAAATTCGAATAGAGTTCGATGCACAATTAACTGAGTTTAGGATTGAAGAACATCATGAAGAGCGGGTGGGTACAAATATACTTTGGGCCTTTATCCTTTGTTTCTTAAACCGTGAACCAAGCCACGTTATAACCCTTCAAAAGTCCTAATTGAAGCATGGGTTAGTTCGAAAGCATACTGTTACAAAAGGTATCCTGACTCCTGTAAGGCTTTGCCCTAAATCTTGTGTTGAATTTGTCTTATAAAAAGTTTTCTGCTAAAAAACGCATATTTTCAAAACTTCAAGACAAGCATAAACTTTGCATTATTTAAATATCGTTGTTTGCACATGGTTATTTGTTTGACAGCGAAGAAGTTCATACTGTGAATGTTCGGAGGAACGAAAACTCTCTCAGTGAATAAAAATCACTTCAAGTGGGATGACACTCCCGTTGCAAAAATCTCCCATCAGAAAAAGGGGACTTGATATGGTATTGTCCAGTAAACCTGGGACAGTCCAGTCAAGATTTCAACAAATCTTTCAAAATCCATTAAACCTGGGGCAGTCCAATCAAGATTTCAAGAAATCTCTCAATTACAGATTAACCTGGGGCAAGTATCCCTCACCATCACTCGGGGAATTTAAACGTCAATCTCATCAAAGGGTTACGTACAGTCCAAGTTTCCTGGCAGTGCCACAAGCATTTGATACTAGGGGCAGTGACGAATCTCTCTGAAATCTTTCTGAAAAGAAATTCAAGCGTCCTCGAGAAGTTCATCACCTCTCTAGCAGACCAGCAGTCATGGGTTTATTTCCCCAACATTTGTCAAGGAATTATTCTCCAAAACAAAATTACATTTCAACAACATTCATAACGTACACAGATTGATCGGTCGTCAAAAATTCCTTCATCACCTGTTGGAAGTTACGGTCGTCAGAGATTCCTCCATCATCCGGTTGAGTCAATATTAATCCAAGACCCTCTCTGTTTTGGTCAGATCAACACTAAGATCTCCATAATTCTTATGCCAATGGAAGATCTTCCGGGTGTTTGATATTTCAGATAAATCTCCCAGCGATTTATTCTGGTTTTCTTCACTACCAGAGATGAAGAATCCAACTCTTTTTTCCTTCATCAGCTCGGGATTTATTTCCCCAGCGAAAGGTCATCTTGAAAACATTACACATCCGTGCATCAGGACATCATGCAACGCGATCTCATTTATTTTAAGAACATCATTGTTTGATATATGCCACTAACCTTTACCTTTCAGGAAAGGTATAATCAAATTCAAGCGACAAAGCTTTTCTTCAGTTGAATTACGGACGAGTTCCTAAAATTTCAGCAGAAACAACTCACCAACAGAATAATGGACAAATGAAGCTCCTAAAATTCCGTTTCTCTCAGGAATTAAGATTTTCATCCTTGAAACCTCAGAAGATTGGTATACTTCCAAGCTCCAGATACCGTTAACAGAATGAAAATTCTCATCCTTGAAACCTCAGAAGATTGGTATACTCTCAAGCTCCTGATATCGTTAACAGAAATAAGATTCTCATCCTTGAAACCTCAGAAGATTGGTATACTCCCAAGCTCTTGATACCGTTAACAAAATGAAGATTCTCATCCTTGAAACCTCAGAAGATTGGTATACTCCCAAGCTCCTGATACCGTTAACAGAATGAAGATTCTCATCCTTAAAACCTCAGAAGATTGGTATACTCTCAAGCTCCTGATACCGTTAACAGAATGAAGATTCTCATCCTTGAAAGCTCAGAAGATTGGTATACTCCCAAGCTCCTGATACCGTTAACAGAATGAAGATTCTCATCCTTAAAACCTCAGAAGATTGGTATACTCCTAAGCTCTTGATACCATTAACAGAATGAAGATTCTCATCCTTGAAACCTCAGAAGATTGGTATACTCCCAAGCTCCTGATATCGTTAACAGAATAAAGATTCTCATCCTTGAAACCTCGGAAGATTGGTATACTCCCAAGCTCCTGATACCATTAACAAAATGAAGATTCTCATCCTTGAAACCTCAGAAGATTGGTATACTCCCAACCTCCTGACCCAAACGTCTGAATGAAGATTCTCATTCCTGCTTCCCCAGTAGATTGGCATACACCCAACCTCCTGACCCAAACGCCTGAATGAAGATTCTCATTTTTTCTTCCCCAGTAGATTGGCATACTCCCAACCTCCTGATATTCCCGACAGAATGAAGATTCTCATTCTCGAAGCGGAATAAGTTTTTCCAGAATCCTGAGTTTTCACTCTCCAACAGAATAGCCACTCCTCAACAGTATGGCTATTCCCCACAGAGTTCTTACTCCCCAACAAAATCAAGACTCTCATCCTTGATTCTCCGGAGCTTTCTTTACTCTCAGCATGAATTTGTCAGAATTTCAAATCCCCTGCAGATCGAAGATTCTCGTTCTTGGCTCCTCAACACAAATTCCCCTAAGCAGAATGAAGATTCTCATTCTCATTTCTCCACAGAGTTTTTCAGATATTCCCCGGCGAAGATCTCCTCAAAACAGGAATCCCCAGTAGATTGGCATACAACCCAAACTCCTGATTTCCCCAACAGTGGTCCCAAGACTTCTCATTTTCAATGATCAAAGGATTTTTAATCCCCGGAAGCAGTCAAGGATTTACTTTCCCCGACGACGGTTGTTGTACCCCAAAATTTGCCCTCCCATTTCCTCAACATTTTCTCATCACAAAACCCTTGGAGCTCAAGATCCAATTAGGGTTTCCTCTGCTCAAGACTTCTCCTTGCACTGTTGACCCAAATTAGGGTTTTTGTTTGCACAAAGATATTTTGACCTAAAATGCCTAAGATGACTTTCATGCTTCATGTTGGACTCCCAAGTTTATCCATACCAAGTTTCAAGTCTTGATTCCAAATTTTGCCCAGTCAATTGAACAGTTGACCTAGAAATCAACTATATTGGGGAAAAAGTCAATTGTGGCCAATTGACAGTCAAATCTCATGAAAATTGACCCACATCAACATTATGAACTCACATGGACCATTTGATCAAGTTTGGATCACAATTCCACAAGAAGTTTGATCAGATCACCAAAAGGGCAAAATGGTCATTTTTAGGGTTTTGACTGCACAAAGGTAATTTTTGACTGTTTGACCTAGCCAATGGCAAATCAAGCTCACATATGGACTCAAGGACACCATGGAATTATCTTGACATGCTCAACAAGTTCAAAAGATCCCAAATGCACAAGATTGACAGTTGAATTTCCCAGTCAATTGATCAATTTTGACTGTATATTGAAAAGTCAAACTTTGACTTTTTTGTCAAAATCAAGTGTCAAGATTCATTTTTCATCAAAACATGCCAAATCATGAAACTTGTTCATCAAGAAATCAAGAATTGCAAATTAGGGTTTGAAATGAAGATTTTTCATAACTTAGAATTTTTCTAAGTTATGAAAAACCCTAATTTTTTCCAAACTTTGCCCCATTTTCTCACCAAGATTCATTTGGATTCAAGCAAAAGTCAAAACATGAAAGTTATAGCCTATTGAAAAATCTACAACTTTGATTCACAAAGTTTTCCCAAAAGAAGCTTGTAGCTCAAGTTACAATTTTTGGAACAAGGGTACCAAACCATTCTTAACTTAGAGAAAATTTGACCTATTTTAGGCAAGGTTTTTACCTAACTTCAAGACCATTTTTCACATACTTACACTTGGCATTTCAATTTTCACTTCAAATATGGATTATAGTAAACATTCCAAGCTTTCCAAAATGTCCAAGAACTCATCAAACAACCTCATGGTTAGGGAGAATCGAATTTAGCAAGATGGGAAAAACTCACTTTTGATTTGGCCAAGTTACATGTTCATACATTTGTGCCATTTTGAATTCAGCATGCTTTCCTTGATTACAGGTCTTTTATCTCATCTACACTCCATAATTTAATTCCAATCCTTTGTGCCAAGATGTTGTTCTATGAGTTTGGACATTACATGTTAAACTAAGCCATTTATAGAAAAAGCAAAATAGCCATTCTTGAAAAGTTACACTTTATGTCAATTAACAATCCAAGCAAGTACAGTTCAAATCTCCTTGGCACAAGTTTATGGGCTAATTACACTGATCAATGCCAAGGTTTGCATCACATTAGGGGGGCCTCTACCTGTCTAAAAACTCAAGTGGCCATCTCTTGCTTAAGTGTGAAGAAAGCTAGCATAACACAACACAACTTTCATCTCAGTGAACACAAGCTTAAGAAAAGATTTTGTACACTTTCTAAACATCCTAACTGAGCTAGAACACGAGTCAATCATCTCCATAACCTTCTCATTCACAGAATCACCCTCAAACTACCCAAACAGAGCATCTGCTGCAGATTGAGTTCCATAGCTCAATCCTTTCATGCACTCTTGCTAAAAACACTTCAAACACATCCCACAACATCCGTTGAAGCTATTCCAAACCTCAAACACGACCTGTAACACTCCCATTCATCATCACCATTTTCATTTTTCTGTTTTGCAGGTGGAGTTCTATAACTCGATTCAGCTAGTTTCAAAGCAAAGTAAAACTTGGAATAGCATCCCTGGACATCAAGGAAGCTGTACCAATCATCACCTTGCACTGAAAGTACCTCTATCACCAGATACAACTTCAACTGAACAGGTAAGTTCATGAACTCGTATCTCTCTATTCAGACATTGTTAGCTTTAGGTTTGTGAAGAAAATATGTCACATTCATAGCCCTGAACATGCCCATGTAATTAGTTTTCATTTATATTATGTGTGCTGTTAGAATTTAATGTCTGAACATGGAACAAAAACTAGGTCAGGAATTGGGGGAGAAGAAATTCTCTCTCATTTCTGAGAGTTAGATTGATTTCTTTATATGTCTGGAATCGTGGCTTCAAGCTCTACAGGTTTCATGTTAGAGGATTTGGCAAAAGATCAAGGAATGGGAAGATAGAAAACGCGTGTTTTATTGAACAAACATGTTCTGAGGTTGAAGATGACAGGGTTCTGGGCTGGGCCTGTTTGACTTTTCTTTTCACACCATGTTTTTACTTTCACACCCCCTAGGCCCATTTTGCTTATTTTTATGACTTTTTGACTTTTTCTTTTTTTTTGTTCTGACTTATTTATTTTTTCTTATAATATTAAAAATATAAAAAATATTTTTTACACCATTTTCATATTTATTAGGTATTTATTTGTTTAGATTAATATTTGTACATAAATAAATATATAAACATACTTTTATTTGAAAAATACTAAAATAATGCAAACACATTTTATTTTCCATTTTTATCTTCTGAAAATATTTTATATAAAATATACTTTTTTTTTAATATTAAATATTATTATTTTGTATATATAATATATATTTAGTAAATAATACAAATATTTATATATATATATATATATATATATATATATATATATATATATATATATATATATATATATATATATATATATATATATATATATATATATATATATATATATATATATATATATATATATATATATATATATATATATATATATATATATATATATATATATATATATATATTAGTATATTTAGGTTAAAAAAACAAAATATATACATTTTATTTTTTATTAATATTTAACATTAAAAAATACCTTTTTGACAAATATACTTCATTTTTATTTTTATTTTTGTATATAATAAATAAATATTGTACATGTTGAATAATTAATACATTTTATCTATAAAATTAGGGTTTTTGCCCTAAATGCATAAAAACTCCAAAAATAATATTTTTTTTATTTTGTTTATTTGACATAAAAAATACCTTTTTTCATACATATAAAAAACATTTTTTTGCATCTTGCATATTTATTCCATTTTATTTAATTATTGTATATTAAATATCTTGTAAATAATTCAATTTTGATGTAATAGTCTAGGTTTAAATTCCTTGTCAAAATACCCCCCATTTGAACATTTGTACCCCCCTTCCCATATATTGTGTTGTAATAGTTTAGGACTTTATTTTTCGCACTTTAATGCTTTCTAAATATACCATGCTAGAATTAGGGTTTGTATGCGAATCAAAAACAACAAAAATAGTTTGACCTAATTTCAAGATAATCAAGCATGAAAATGGACAACACTAATCACACTTGCACCCCTAGGGTATTCCACTTGTTGCCTTCAATAAATGGGCCATATTGCATGTTAGGTCTCTTTGGGCAAAACAAAACAATTCAAATGATCATAGTCCCTCGATGACGCTTTCGAAAGTTGCCTAAAAAATGATCAAGTCCCTTAAAGGAAAAATTGCCCAAAGATACTTGGCACCATTGCAATTATGGTCTAAACAATGACTCGCGCCCGTCCCTTTCACATCCTAACATAAGATTGTCCACCAAATGCAATGGTGGAACAAACTTGTTAAAAGGGTTAAAACATAGCAATAATCTTTGAGAAATTTAGGAGTAGACAACTTCTTAGTTACTTGAATCAAACTTGCAAAACAAAACACTTGCCTATTTTCTAAACCACACATCACTACACTTTCAAAACAACTTTCAAAAAACAAATGAAAACCTTTTCAAAAGACATACACCTTTGTATACATCCCAACATGGATCATTACAAAGGTTGCCACCACATTGGCCTCTTTTCAAAACATTTTCAAATCCACACACACAAAGCACCATTTCAAACAATTGAAAATTAAGGCAAGTTGATCTAAGCAAGTAACTAAGAGCCCATGGATAACCATGGATAGAAAGGGTGCTAATACCTTCCCTTTCTATAATCTACTCCCCGAACCCAAGAAAACATCTCAAAGGTTTTTGCTGTGCTTTTTAACCTTTCCTTAGGGTAAAATAAAAAGTCGGTGGCGACTCTTGCTCAACCGAAACATTTGTGAAAACAAACGCAAAAACATAGTCAGTTCTCCCACCGTATCACAGAACTGGCGACTCTGCTGGGGAGAGTTTTAAAAGTGGAGTAACCTTAGGGCTTAGATCACCCTCTTGCATGACTAATTGTTTGAATTGATTGCTTTATATCTTGGCTCTCTTGTTTGGGTTTACAATCCTACACCCGGATTTTGGGAAACATTCATAGATAGCAATACGTTGTGGAAACTGTGCGGGGTATACCGACACGGTCAAAGCAATAGCTATATTAGTGCGACATATTTGTGAGTACCGGTAACCCTTGAGTTCAATCAAGGAGAGTACAGGGCCGCTGAGTGATGTCACTAAGCACTAATGACCTAGAACCTTACTTGACCATCTTGGCCTTTTATTAGGGGTAGTGAGATGACCGGCTTTGATGCAGTCCGAAGTTGGTAGATACTCGATACTACACTCATTGAGGGTTGTTTTCTTGGAATATTTTGGTCGCTAGTTAAGTGGCTAAACAAAATCAATGAACAATGAAAACAATCCAATGATATTGAGCTCCTTAGAACCCGGATACTATTTATAGGACAGGTTTTTAAGCCAACTACACTCAAGAGGGTACTTACCTATGAAACCCCATGCAAGCCTGAAACTAGGGTTTGGTGTGATTTGCTTGTACATATGTTTGTGCATACATCATAAACATCATAAAGCATCATATGCATTCACTAACCATTTCAAGGGTTTAGATCTTCATCTTTGTTCTTGTTTTGTAGGTCATGGAAATTCCTCGCAGAAAAACCATCCAAGTTAACCTTGTGAGAATCTCTCCTCAACTCAAGGAGCTCACATCAAGAATTCCGGAAAGCTCATCCTTCAGTGAAAGACATGGTAGACTGCTCAGCTTAGTCAACACCAACATTGAAGAAGACATGATGAAAGTGCTATTCCAGTTCTTTGACCCTCTTCACCACTGTTTCACTTTCCATGACTATCAGTTGGTACCCACTTTGGAGGAATTTTCTCAACTCCTGAGAATTCCTATCCTCAATCAACTACCTTTCAATGGTACGGAAAAGGAACCAAAGCCTGAAGATGTTGCTCGAGCATTACATCTACAGCCTTCTGACATCATGGGGCATTGGGAAACTAGAAGCGGCGTCAAAGGTTTCTTAGCAAAATTCTTGTTTGAGAAGGCACAAGAGTGTTGGAATTCATTGGACCTACAAGCCTTTGAAGAGATTTTGGCACTCCTTATCTATGGGTTGGTCCTATTCCCAAATTCTGACCAATTGGTAGATGTCAACACCGTCAAAATCTTCTTGTCCAGAAATCCAATACCAACATTGCTTGGGGACATCCTTCACTCATTTTACACACGAACAATGAGAAAGAGGGGTGTTTTCATGTGCTGTACTCCTCTCCTTGCAAGGTGGTTTATTTCGCACCTTCCACAATCTGTCTTGAAGAATGACCAAGGCTCAAGGTGGTCCCAACGGTTGATGACTCTTACTCACTCTGATGTACATTGGTGTTCTCGGTCCAGAGAAAATGTCATCATCGTCGACCGTTGCGGAGAGTTTCCTAATGTTCCTTTACTTGGAATCAGAGGAGGTATCACCTACAACCCTTGCCTAGCTTTGAGGCAATTTGGATATGCACGAAGAGATGGCCCTCACGACATGTTGATTCCTGACCTAGTTTTTGACTTCGACAACGATGCGCAAGGACTTCGCCAAAGATTCATCAGAGCTTGGGGGAGGCCCAACAAGGTTGATAGCAAGACTCTGGGACACAAGAACTCCATCCCTCTTGAACCTTACCTCAAGTGGGTACGAGCCCGAGCCCAGAGTCTAATGATGCCTTATCCTCATGTTCTCCCTGTGATTAAAGAGCCCGTCAAGGAAGGAGAGGTTCCCTACACCATCCTACATCCTGACATGCCTACATCGTGGGAGGAGATGCAAAAGAGTTGGATCCAACTCAAGGAGGAACGGAACACTTTTGAAGCCACCTTCTACGCCAGCGAGAAGAAGGTTTTAGAGCTCACCCGCCGACTCCATGAGCAAGAGGCCCTCAACACCAACATTGCGCCAAAGAGGATGCGCAACGTCTTTTTACCTTGAGAAGTTGTTTTTGTAATATTTGGCCCATGGGGCATTTATGTACTAAGAAATCTTTTCTTATTAATATGACGTGCGTTCTTTTTGTCTACAACAATTGTGAATTTCCAAAACCCTTGAATGCATTGCATAGATAGCATCTCATGCATCATGTGCATAACAGGTACCAATTTTTCTACAGGTTGCTTAATCTTCTTCACTGTTTATTTGGAACAGTCATCATGAATCCAGATTCCTCCAGTGAGCAAGCAATCAAGGCCCTTCAGGCCCAAAGTGCCCAGTTTCAAGAAATGGTCCTGAGCCTGGCCCAAGGTCAGCAAGAGTTGAAGGCTCTACTCCTAAAGAAGAAGAAGAAGAAGAGGACTGCGTTATTCAATACTGGACGCAGGTTTGGGAACACACTCCACAACGAGGCTGATCCAACTACTTCTTCTGCAGAGAAAGACAGTCCCAAGGGGGAGGAGCTCCTAGTCCTGCAGTCTCTGACAACGAGACAGACTACAATGACGAACAATACCCACCTGCTGCTGACAAATACAAGCAATTAGAAGACCGTTTGAGCGCCATGGAGATTCAGAATGTGCCGGGGCTGGATTTCGGAGATTTGGGCTTATCTTCTAGGGTAGTAATCCCACACAAGTTTAAGGCGCCTGCCTTTGCCAAATATGACGGGGCCTCCTGTCCAAAGTTGCATCTAAGGTCGTACGTAAGGAAGATCCAACCTTACACGGCAGATAAAAATCTTTGGATTCACTTCTTCCAAGATAGCCTTTTGGGGTCACAGCTTGAGTGGTTCTACCAACTAGATGGAACTAGTATCCGACATTGGGAAGATTTGGCAACCGCATTCTATAGACAATATCAATACAATTCTGACCTCGCTCCTACGCGTACCCAACTTCAGGGTATGTCTCTAGGAACGGGCGAAGGGTTCAAAGAATATGCACAAAAATGGAGAGATTTGGCTGGCAGGGTGCAACCTCCATTGACTGATCGTGAGCTGGTTGATATGTTTCTAGGGACCTTGTCTGGTCCATTTTTCAATCATTTGGTTGGTAACTCCTCAGCTGGGTTTATGGATTTGATCCTGACGGGTGAAAGGATAGAAGCTGGCATCAGGTCAGGAAAGATACAAAAAGCTGCCTTCGCAAGTACTGAGAAGAGGCCTTTCAAGAAGGAAGCTAGTGCAGTCTATGGTCCTAGAAGACAAGTCAAGCCAGAAAGCCGCCAAGCCGTCAATGCCTTGGTCATTTCGAAGCCTATTGCTGCTCCTCAGCAGTACAATCAACAAAGAGGTGAAAGGCCCAAGAGACAGTATACTCGGCTGAGTATGACCTTGTCACAAATCTTACCGCAACTGTTATCAACCAACTTGGTGACCATCAAAGAGGCTCCGAAGGCCGTGAACACTGCATCTCCTAAATATAACCCAAATGCCCGTTGTGCTTATCATTCTGATAGCCCCGGGCATACTACTGATGATTGCTGGGCCCTGAGAAATAAAGTGCAAGACCTTATCGACACGAAGGAAATTCAGTTTGAGGCGCCTGAGAGGCCAAATGTTGTAACTGCTCCTATGCCCCAGCATAGAGTAAATGCCATCGAGGAAGATTTGTATGATGTTTCGGTGAATGATGTTGCTACCCCTCTTTTGACTGTTAAGAGGAACTTACTACTAGCCGGTTTATTTCCGGGATGTAGCAAGGGTTGCCTCCTGTGTGCTGTTATCCCTACCGGTTGTCCGCTGCTGAAATCAGGCATCCAAAGCCTGATGGATAGCAAAGAAATTCTGTTTAAGAAAACTGTTGTTCCGTTTGTTTCCGCTGAAGAAGTATCTGTCGTCACAATTTTCAATCCTACCAAGGCTCCCCCGAGAAAGCCAGTCCAAATTATGTCTGTTGCACCCATTACCATTACTGTTCCGGGGCCTCTCCCCTATGAATCTAACAAGGTTGTCCCATGGCACTCTGGGGCAGACGTGTATGTGCTTGGAGTGAAGCAGGAGTTCAACACCAGTACCAGTATCAGTAACATCACTGGTCCCGCCAAGATTACTCGCAGTGGCAGGCTCTTCTCGCCTGACATTGCACCACCAGTTATCCAAAAACCTCTTATCATCACACCTGCAAGTGTGCATGTTCCAAATCAAGTTCCTGTGTCTACTACTTCCGCCGAGTCCTCTGATGCTCGGGGCAAAGAAGTTGCTACCGATTTGCCTGCCAGGACGGAGGCACCAAAAAAGACTGCTGTTGAAGCCTCCCAACAAGAGATGGAGGAAATCCTTAAAATCATTAAAAAGAGTGACTTCAATGTTGTTGAACAGTTGGGGCATACCCCCTCCAAAATCTCTATGCTATCATTGCTGCTATGCTCAGAGGCCCATGCAAAGGGCCTGATTTCTTTTCTGAAAACGGCCCATGTGCCGCAAGAGACCTCTGCAGATCAATTCACTGACTGTGTGGCTAACTTGACAGCTGACAATGGCTTGGGTTTCTCGGATGCTGACCTTACCACCAAAGGAAAAAATCACAATGATGCCATGCACGTCTCTATAGAGTGTAGGGGCACTACTCTCGCACACGTGTTGGTGGATACCGGTTCTTCCCTGAATGTTTTGCCCAAGAAGGCATTGGATCGCTTGGATTGTGAGGGCCTGGAATTGAAACCTAGTAACATCATTGTTAGAGCCTTCGACGGTTCTAAGAGGATGGTGCATGGTGAGGTAGACATTCCTATTCGTGTGGGTTCCCAAGTCTTCGACTCAACATTCTATGTAATGGATATCCGCCCATCTTATTCCTGCTTGTTGGGCCGACCTTGGATTCACAAAGCTGGGGCAGTAACATCCACTCTACACCAAAAGCTCAAATACCCTGTCAAAGGGAAGATTGTTACTGTGCAGGGTGAGGAGGAATACATGGTAAGTCACTTGAATTCATTCCGGTATATCGAGATGGACGGGGAGTTTATTGAAACCCCCTTTCAGCATTTTGAGGAGGTTCCTCCAACATTGGCGTCAGCTGAGGCAGTGGTTGAAGAAGACTTTCCCTTGAAGATGGCTTCCCTGAAGGATGCCCGGGCTATAATCGAGAAAGGCAATTGTGCAAACTGGGGTCAGCTTCCTGACTTCACTCAAAAGAATGACAAGTTTGGGCTGGGCTTTACTGCAGAGGCTCAGAGGGCTGTGCGCAAAGAAAGGATCAGAAAGGCTCCAGTGTTCATCACCAATCCAAGGGTGAATGCTATCGAGGAGGACGTAGAGGAAGCGGAGTTTGACAGTTGGATCTATCCAACCACCAGCAACGGACCAAGCAACTGGACGACAAAGGATTTTACACCTATTACATTTGTCACGCAGTAATTAGGGTTTTCTCTGACTTGTTAAGGTTGACTCAAGAATCAATCAGACATATCTTTCTTTGGAAGTAATCCAGGATTAGGGTTTGCGCTTGCATTTCTCTGAAGAAACAGAATCCTCAGAAATTCAGTTGACTGTTACATTATTTTTACGCTTGTTCAAGATTACTGGTTATTTCTCAAAACCTAATTATCTGGGATAAGAGCTAAGACTTTTGTTTGGAACTTTAAGGCATTTGTTTGATCAGTGGAGTGAAAGGTTTATGGAATGCTTGTTTGTTTAACTGTACAACACATACATTAATTGGAATACCAGGCGTATTGTGATTAATGCAAGGTTACGAGACGACAAAGTTTGTTGATTATTTATTTCATCTGGATTAAAGTTATTGGGATACATTTCCGGTTATTTTGATTTAAGAGTCTTAAATAATTAAATAGACAATACAAGGAAAGATTGGAATATTTGACAGTAGAAAATTCTTTTTTTGACAAAGACTTTTTATTTATTTCAAATGTTGTTACAAATTTTATTCGAATATTGTAAGATTACAACTTATAGTATTTACAATAATATTTTTTTACAATAAACGAAAAAATAAATCTAAGCCTAATCTCCTAATATTTTTGACTTCTACTTCTACTGCTTCCTCTATCATCCAACTGGTACTCACCTGCAAAAGACAGAAGAAAAAGAAATCAGCACAATTAACTGAAAATAATTTTCAAGCAGATAAAAAGAAATCATCATTAAAGCTTGCTGGCCGGAATCAGAATGCTATTGGATTCATCATGTTTTTACTTTTTCTCTTTGCAAATCACAAGAAGGTTTCTCTTCTTGGTTCACAAAGAGAAAAGTAAAAAATAAATTGCAAGAATACAATTAACTCAAAATGCAAAAACATGGGAAAATTGCAAGGCAAAGCAAAGGGTACTACAAACTGAGTTTCAAACTGCATTAGTCAACCAACAGCAAGGCAAACATGAGAAAGCATGGCAAGCTAACTACAAATGCACTAACCAAGCTGAATGTCAAACTAAGTTGCAAAGCTGTCAAGAAAAAGTACAAAGCAGAAAATATGCAAAATGTCAAAGTAAACAAGTACAGAAAGTACACAATGCAGAGATAAACCAAGTTACAAGCCAAAGGGACTTGTCAATTTCATCATCATTTTCTGGATAGCAAGCTGTGATCGGTGGATCTGGAACTGACTGTTTAACGCTGGTTCGCGAAATGTCGCGGAAGCAAGAGTCGCCACCGTCTTTTATTTTCTCCAAATGGAAAGGACAAAAGCACAGAAAAATTCCTTATAGAGATTGCTCTCGGTTCGGGAGGTAGGTTATAGAAAGGGAAGGTGTTAGCACCCTTTCTATCCATGGTTATCCATGGGCTCTTAGATACTTGCTCATTTGTGTTTTCAAAATTGTTTGTTTGCTTTTCAACTGTGGGTTTAAAAAAGTTTCTTTGAAAATTTCAGTTCGACTCTTGTATCGGTCCTCAAGAGTGTTTGAAAAATTGCTTTCGAAAGCTTTTTGAAAAGTGTCGGTGTGAAAAGAGTTTTTGATTTGTTTTGAAATTAGAGCAAGTATCTAGAGTTGTCTACCTACCCTAAGGAATTCGTCTGTGTAAATGTCCTTTAAAGTAGTGCCATCCCACCATTGAGAGGTAGGTAGCACCACCGTTGGAGGTGTTCGGGTCAATTCGAGGTTCGGGACATGGTGATCACCGGAGCAATGGGAAGACACCTTAGAAGCTACCCTCATGCCAGGTTCCCGGATCATGAGGACTTACTAAGACATCCTCTACTCGACGATCACCTTTCGAGGCAAGGCAACAGTGAGGCGTACCCTAGGGGTGGTGTGTGATTTGTGTGTCAGATTCGGATATTTTTGTCTTTTGTCATGTTAAAGGTGATCTAGCGTTTGTTTTTTATTTTTGTCCATACATTCTTTCATGCCTTGATTAACAATTAAAGATTGCGAGAAGGTAAAAATTCTAAGCTATTACAAAAGGCGCGGGTCCACATCGCCAAAATTTCTCGAACCCGATTTGACAGAAAAATAAAGAATTAAAAGAAAAGCAAAGTACGAGAAGTGCGAGAAATTAATTACACGGCTTTGGGAGAGGTACATAAAAATCATACGAAAAAAGAAATAAATACGCGAATTAAATAAGAATTAAAAAAACGAGGGCGTTGGACCCTTTTTGCAAAATTAAATTACATGATGAAATTAATTAAAATTAAAAAGAAAAGGAATTATTTTATTTTGGTATTTTATGATTTTAATGGGAAAAAGAATTAAATGCAATTAAACCTAATTCTACGATTTTTATTTGTTAAGAAAGCATTAAACTTTAACCTAAAATTAAACCTAATTATTTTACATGCAATTTCAATTTATAAAAATAAATAATATTAAATATTTGATTATTATGAAAAAAAACAAGAATAAAAAATTATCAAAAACCCTAGTTCTACAAATTTTAAATTAATTAAGAAAACATTACTATTAAACCTAATTTAATAACTAAATTTAATTAATGCAATTTATTTATAAAAATACTAAAATAAAATATTTATTATATTTTTTCTCTTTTCTGATTTTTTTATGTGTTTTTTATATATTATGAAAATATGAAATTAATTAATAGAACAATAATTAAAAGAAAGCAAAAATAATGAAAAATAAAGAAAGTAAAAAAAATTGGCAAACCTAGGGGGTTTCAGTCCCCAAAGTGGAGGTACAGCCCAGCAATTCTGGCCCATCACTGGAGGCCTTGTTGACTTTTTCAGGCAGCGTGTGGTAGCATTGACTGACGTATACCGTGCTCTTCAGATTGTGTTCCTTGGATTGATAGGGGAGAACACGTGGACGGCTTGATTTTGAAGGTGCATAGTGGTCCATTATGTTGAAACTGCATATGAACATTAATTGAAAAAATATATGGAAAGGGGTGAGGACCTGGGGCTCGAACCCAGGTCCTGAACGTTACCACTTGCAAGCATTGCCAACCAAGCCAAGCGCGTTTTCTGTATATCACATAACAAACAAATATTATAATATAAGATAATTCGTTAGTGCTTTCTGCGCGCGAAATTTTAAACAGGCCAACCATCGTTCTACACATCATCATCTTCCTCGCGTTGTTTTTATTTTCCTGAAACAAGAACAATTTAGCAATGGTTTTTTAAGCGTTCGTTTAGGCACCATACTAAAAAATAGCGAATAGCCCCTGGGGCTCCATAAATTAGGCGCGATGGCCTCATTCTCTCCGTCCAAGCGTACTGAATCGAATGGCCTAGGTTTCAAGCTCCAATTTTTCCATATTTTAAAACCCCTAATTCACAGTTCTGCAAACCCTAAAATACGACCATGGGATCTTTGCATACAGTACATAAAAATCCAATCAAAGCATATGGTTAGCTTGCAAACATTATTCTAAACACAAAAACAACAATGAAACATGTTAACAATGCATGAATGATAGAAAACGATTCTGAAATTTTCCCTACCAACTTCAATGGTGATTTCGCGTTTTCTTGAGTATGGGGCTCCAGGAATGATTGGAACACGTTCTATGATCCTTAAGGAAGCTAATGGAATAGCTATTTGGCCTTGAATCGTCCTAGAATTAGGTTTTCAGAATTGAGCTTTTTTGATAAAATTCCAAGTTTGTGCAAGGGTTTATGGCGCAACTTTTTGGTTCATGGCATTAGGGTTGTGTTTGATACTTATGTATGAATGATTTAGGGTTGAAAACTTGATCCAAAACCTTTGCATTCATGGTTTGGAAGATTTGATTTTCAAGGATCTTTTTTCAATATTTTTTCATGCTATTTTGACCCTAATCACATCCAATCAATTCAATTCCTTCCATATCTGATCATGCACGAATTATTGAGTATATTTCATGCACAAAAAGATTGAAAAACTTAGGTTAAGTATTTTTCATGTATTTAATTGATTTAAATGAATTATTATTAATAAAAATTCAAATAAATAAATAAAAAATGAAGAAAAACTTCCCTTTTGGCCAAGTGGTCGTGCACATGCCTTGGATGATGAATTGTGGAAGAAAAATAGGCCCATTAGCAATTTTAGGTCATTTGAATCAATGTTGACTTTTCAAAATATCCAAAAATTGCCCAACTTCCACAAGGCATAACTTGCTCAATTTTTAAGCTTTGCTCATGTTCTTAGACATTTTGGAAAGGTCTTTGAGTCCTCTAACCAATGCCTTTGGTCCCATGTCATTTGGATTTACCAATCTTAAGTTATGGCCTTTGACTTAAAGTCCCTTTTTGTTGACTTTTGAAAATGACCTATAATGTTGAAATTGATAACTTTTTGTGAGAGCATTTCTTGGACTTGAAGTATGAAGATGAGTTGTAGGAAATGTCTTTCTCTTCAAAATGAGCTTTGGATGGAATTTTTCTGATAATCCATGTGAAAGTTATGCCCTGGTCAAGTTACAGTTGACTTTTTCAACTATCCAAATAAGGAAACTTTTGCATCTTGATGATTTTTGAGCCAAACTTTGAGAATCATGATCAAGCATTGATCAAATGATGTTTGTGGCTTCAAAATGAGATGTTTACCAAAAATTTGAACTTTTGACTGTCAAATGACCATTTTGCCCCTACAGTTGACTGTAGTGCAATTAGGGTTTTGACTGTGCAATTTTGTGCTGAAAGTCTTGAAACTTTGTATGAGGATGCTTGACCATATTTGTAGGCATGCGGGACTTGATTGGACCCTTGGAAACTTCATTTTCTTGATCAGAACAAAAACCCTAATTTTGAATTGACTGCCTTAGGAGGCTCTTACACTGTGCAACCCTTGGGGAATTTTGAAGCATGATTTTGGCAATTTCTTGAAGAATATGGGAGGGCAAATTTTGGGGTACAACAGTTGCCCCTGTTCAATATTCTTAGACCTGAGGATGCAGATTGGCTGACGTGCCTTTCGTAATCCGAAGGTGGAAGATGATTGAACACTAGAGTGCCCAGAAATTTGCGCTCACATAGTAGCAATGATGATGGGGGGATGTGCTTATAGATGCCATTTGGAGATTGATGGATAGGATGATGGGCTTATAGATGCCATGCTGAGAGTTGATGGAAGGTGGATGGGCTTATAGATGCCATCTGGATGTTGATCGCGTAAGAAATTTCTTAGCGAGAACCTGCGTACCTGCAAAAGAAAAAAAGAGTACCTGACATGTTGCAGGAGCTGGTTTTCAGATGCTTGGTATAGACGTGTCCTGACTGGTTACAGGAGCTGGATTCGGATCTTCAAAAGGTGATGAATGAACCATGGATGGTTACTACTTCAGCAGGAACGGTAAGAGAACCTTGGATGACCTTAACCTCAGCAGCAATTTGAGAAAATTTTGATGGGAATTACCATCTCCGCAGGATCGGGGAGAGAACCATAGGCAATTATAATCTCAAAAGCAAACATTGAGAAAAACCTGGAATGGAATTATCGTCTCCGCAGTATTGGGGAGAGAACCATAGGAAATTATAATCTCAAAAGCGGACGTTTGAGAAAAACCTGGAATGGAATTATCGTCTCCGCAGTATTGGGGAGAGAACCATAGGAAATTATAATCTCAAAAGCGGACGTTTGAGAAAAACCTGGAATGGAATTATCGTCTCCGCAGGATCGGGGAGAGAACCATAGGCAATTATAATCTCAAAAGCGGACGTTTGAGAAAAACCTGGAATGGAATTATCATCTCCGCAGCATCGGGGAGAGAACCATAGGAAATTATAATCTCAAAAGCGGACGTTTGAGAAAAACCTGGAATGGAATTATCGTCTCCACAGTATTGGGGAGAGAACCATAGGCAATTATAATCTCAAAAGCGGACGTTTGAGAAAAACCTGGAATGGAATTATCGTCTTCGTAGCATCGGGGAGAGAAGCATAGGAAATTATAATCTCAAAAGCGGACGTTTGAGAAAAACCTGGAATGGAATTATCGTCTCCGCAGTATTGGGGAGAGAACCATAGGCAATTATAATCTCAAAAGCGGACGTTTGAGAAAAACCTGGATAACTTCTATTGAGTCTTCATCAGAAAAATCTGTTTGGGGTCGATTTAGCTGGACTAGAGAAGGCCTTTGACTGGATAAGAAATCTTTGGAGTCGATTAACTGAACCGGTCCAGGTCTTGAAATATGATTGAGAACTTAACTGAATCTCTCCTGAAAGGTAAAGGTCAGTCATATGCAATGCATGATATGAACCAAGCAATGATGTTCTCAACATAAATGAGATTTGTAAGATATGATGCGTATGTGCATGCTATAATGATGTATGTGATGTTTAGGAAGGTATGTTTTTCGTCTAGGAAAATAAATCCTTGACGGGTGCCAGGAAGTCACTCCTGGGCTGATGTTGGAGAATAGATTTCGCTTCCGATGGGAGTGATAATTGCAAGAATACCGGTAGGAGAAGATGACTCCGTTGGGGAATAAACTTGGCGAATGGATTACTCTGCGGGGAGAAAAATACTCTAGTGATCTTGCTGGGAAGCAAAGCTCTGTGGGGAGAGAGATACTTTGCTGAGTGTTGATAATAACTTGCTGGGGATACCCTTGTTGTGCTGGAAGTGTTAATGGACTTTGCTGGGGATAAGAAGACTGCATTGACGGCGATCTTTCCGTGGCTCTTGGTTGAGGATAACCCAGTTATATCCTGGTAAGGAAATAACTCTTTGAATAAAGCCGGGAGACGCGTTCGTGTTCTGCGAGGGATAAGCTTCCAGAATCTACTGGGGATAAGCTTACTGCTTGGGGAGATGAATTCCAACTTTCCTGGGGATACTGGATTGGACTCTCCTGGGGAAGTTTTGAATTGCGGGGAAAGTGATTCCTTTGAATTTTGGTACGCCGCCGGGGAACAATCTTTAGACCAAGACTGCCGGGGATGCTTGTTATGAATATGTATGCTGCTGGGGAGATGTTGAGATCCACTGGAGGATACCCAACTTCCTTAAGGCCTGATAATATAACTTGGAGAGAGTGTACTGACTGCTTACTCTCTGGGGAATCTGGTTATGTTTTTTAGCTGTACCTACTTTGATACCTTGGAGGACAGAACAATTAGATTGCTTAGACAACTCTTTATTGCCCCTGTTCTTAATGTTACCTGTAATTAATCCTTTGTTTCGTATGCAAATATTCATGAGTTAGCAAATTATTGTCAATGCATATATCACAAATTGAACCTTGGACGTTCTTCGCAAGACAAAACAGAAAAAGAAAAACAATTGGCACTTTTTAACTGAAAAATGTATTTGTATTGATTTTTGATTGGCCTGAAAATATGCGTTTTGTGTACAAGAGGCTGACGTCCTAGTAAGAGAACGCCGCCGAACAAAAGAGTTTATACAAATTTTGTACAAAAGAAAATAAAACAGCTGTGTGAAATATGAAGGATCCACTGGGTTTCAACTCTGCTATTGCCTTTATAACTCCGAGCGTCTCATCACTTGATGACCTTGGTTGAAGGTGAAGCTGACTGATCGATGCCGTCTGAACTTGATGTAGATACCGGATTCGGGATGCAAAGTGATCCAATGAGACATAGTATTACGCTTTATCCCTAACTTTTGCTTGGACCGCCCTTTCGGGTTTTCAGTCCACCGGGATACCCATTTTTGCCCAAGCCGCCTTTTCAGGTTTTCGACTTGCCGGGTGTACAAATTTTTTCATTTCATCCCTTCATTTTGCCCGAACCCTTTTGGTTCGATGGGAAGCCCTAATTTTTGCCTAGGCATGTCAGCCTAGCGGGTCTTTTTTATGCGTAGTATCTTTTTACTATGTCTGCATTAGCGGGGTGAGAAAGGTCGTCACCATCCATGTTGGTTAGAATCATGGCTCCTCCTGAGAACACATGTTTAACCACAAATGGCCCTTCGTACGTAGGGGTCCATTTGCCCCTTGGATCACTCTGAGGAAGGATGATTCGCTTGATTACCAGATCCCCAACTTGATACTCTTGTGGTCTGACCCTTTTGTTAAATGCCCTGATCATCCGTTTCTGATACGTCTGACCATGACAGATAGCAGCAAGTCTCTTTTCATCAATGAGGTTGAGCTGATCAAGTCGTGTCTGGATCCAATCATCTTCGTTCAGATTTGCATCCTTCATTATCCGGAGAGAGGGTATCTGCACTTCAATCGGTAAGACTGCCTCCATACCATAAACCAAAGAGAAAGGAGTTGCCCCGGTTGACGTCCTAGCTGAGGTACGGTACCCATGTAGAGCGAACGGTAACATCTCGTGCCAATCCTTATAAGTCACTGTCATCTTCTGCACGATTTTCTTGATATTTTTATTTGCTGCTTCTACAGCCCCATTCATCTTCGGTCTGTAAGGAGAAGAATTGTGGTGCTGTATTTTGAACTGCTCGCAGAGCTCAGTGATCATCTTGTTATTCAGATTGGTACCGTTGTCTGTAATGATTCTTTCTGGGACGCCGTACCGACAGATCAGGTTGTGCCGAATGAACCGTGCCACAACAGTCTTGGTTACCGTAGCGTAGGATGCTGCTTCGACCCACTTTGTGAAATAATCAATCGCCACTAGGATGAAGCGATGCCCATTAGATGCCGTAGGTTTAATCTCACCGATCATGTCTATGCCCCACATTGCAAACGGCCAAGGCACAGTCAGAACATTCAGGGGAACTGGAGGAACATGCACTTTGTCTGCATAAATCTGGCACTTATGGCATGTCCTAGAATGTTGGTAGCAGTCAGCTTGCATTGTGGACCAGTAATATCCTGCCCGAAGGATCTTCTTTGCCATTGTATGCCCACTGGAATGTGTACCAAAGGTCCCTTCATGTAGCTCTTCCATGATCCTTTCTGCTTCAGTCTTATCCACACAACGCAGTAAGGTTGAATCATGGTTTCGCTTGTACAAGATGCCGTTGCTAAGGAAGAACTTTGCCGCGAACCTTCTCAGGAACTTCTTATCATTGACAGAGGCACCTTCAGGGTATTCCTGAGCTTCCAGATATCTCTTCACCTCATGGTACCAAGGCTTCTCAGTCACCAATTCAGTCTCGAGATCGCAACAGTATGCCGGTTCGTCCAGTTTCCAGATGATGATTCGGGGAGCCTCATTATCCCATTTATCTTTGAACATAGAAGCCATTGTAGCTAACGCGTCCGCCAGCTGATTCTCTTCTCTTGGGAAGTGTTCAAAGGTTATCTTCGTGAAGTGGGGGATCAAGGTCAACACACATTCCCTGTAAGGAATAAGGTTCAGATGTTTCGTATCCCACTCTCCTTTGATCTGATTGATCACAAGAGCGGAATCTCCGAAGACACTCAAAAACTTGATCCTTAGGTCGATCGCAGCTTGAAGACCCATGATGCATGCCTCATACTCAGCCATGTTGTTGGTACAGTTGAAACATAGTCGGGCAGTTAGTGGAGTATGAGTGCCTTGAGGTGATATGATTATGGCGCCGATACCGTTTCCCAAAGCGTTGGAGGCTCCGTCAAAGTGCATAGACCATCGGGATCCTTCCTCAGGTCCTTCATCCGGTCCAGGTACTTCACAATCTGTTACTATCATGATGCTTTCATCTGGAAACTCGAAGTTCATTGATTGATAGTCATCTACGGCCTGATGTGCCAAGTGGTCTGCCAATACACTTCCCTTGATGGCTTTCTGGGTCGTGTACTGAATGTCGTATTCCGTCAAGATCATTTGCCATCTTGCAATTCTCCCAGACAGAGCAGGCTTTTCGAATATATATTTTATAGGATCCATCTTTGAGATCAACAAGGTAGTGTGAGTCAGCATATACTGTCTCAGCCGGCGAGCAGCCCATACCAAAGCGCGGCAAGTTTTCTCGAGCAGTGAGTATCGGGTCTCACAGTCGGTAAACTTTTTGCTAAGGTAATAAATGGCATGCTCTTTTCGGCCAGACTCGTCATGCTGCCCCAGCACACATCCCATTGAGTTGTCAAGTACTGTCAGGTATAATATCAGAGGTCTCCCTTCGACCGGTGGCATAAGGATGGGTGGTTCTTGGAGATACTCTTTGATTCTGTCAAAAGCAGCCTGACATTCATCGTTCCAACGTACTACCTGATCTTTCTTCAGCAGCTTGAAGATTGGCTCACAGGTAGCAGTTAGATGTGAGATGAATCGAGCAATGTAATTCAGACGTCCTAAAAAGCCTCTGACTTCCTTCTCTGTCCTAGGAACTGGCATCTCTTGAATAGCTTTAGCTTTAGCAGGGTCCACTTGAATACCCTTATCACTTACAACGAAGCCTAGCAACTTTCCAGATCTAACCCCGAAGGTGCACTTGTTCGAATTCAGTCTCAGCTTGTACAGTTTCAATCGGTCAAACAACTTCTGCAGATGATCTAGGTGCTCTTCCTCAGTCTGGGACCTTGCGATCATGTCGTCCACATACACTTCTATCTCATGATGGATCATGTCATGAAATAAAGCAACCATGGCACGTTGGTAGGTTGCCCCAGCATTCTTCAACCCGAAAGGCATGACCTTGTAGCAGAAGGTGCCCCACTGAGTAACAAATGTAGTCTTTTCCATGTCTTCAGGTGCCATCTTGATCTGATTGTAACCTGAAAAGCCATCCATGAAAGAGAACACCTTGTGCTGAGCTGTATTGTCAACAAGGACGTCGATGTGAGGTAGAGGGAAGTCATCCTTGGGGCTGGCCCTGTTCAGATCCCTGTAATCGACACACATTCTGACCTTACCGTCCTTCTTTGGTACCGGCACCACATTAGCAACCCACTGAGGGTAAGAAGTCACTGCAAGGAATCCAACATCAAACTGTTTCATGACCTCGGCTTTAATCTTCTCAGACATCTCTAGACGCATCCGGCGGACCTTTTGCTTAACCGGAGGGTAGTCTTCCTTAGTTGGCAAGTGATGGACCACAATATCGGTATCCAACCCGGGCATGTCTTCGTAGGACCAGGCAAAGATCTCCATATAATCATGTAGCATCTGAGTCAACTGTTGCTTCATGCTGAGCTCTAGGTTGGCACCAATCTTTACCTCTTTCCTGTCTGCCTTTGTACCCAGGTTTATTGTTTCCACTGGCTCTTCATGGGGTTGAATTGCCCTCTCTTCCTGAAGTAACAGTCTTGCAAGCTCGCCAGGCACTTCGCAATCATCTTCACCTTCTTCTTCGGCTAAGTTGATCGGATTTTCGAAGTCATAACTGGTAGTAGCAGAGTCGTTACCAGTGAGATCCAGAGTGGATTGAGACCTGTATGAGTGAGTGTGTGTGTAAATACAGCTGTTTTGAAATATATGTAAAAGCAAGAAAGAAAGAAAAGGAGCATAAGATTTGCAATGCGAGAAAACGTCCAAGATTTTTATTTATGATATATGAAATGACAATTTATATGCCCTCACAAATGAAACCACGGTGCCTCGGGTAAGACACCGGGCCATAGAGTTTATTTATTGTTTATTACAAATAACGAAACAAAGAAATTTATTACTGCGTCACAAAGGTAACATGAGTATGGTCTTTGGCAATCCAATTGGTCAATCCGCCTTCGGTTGTCGGGTAGATCCAGCTATTGAATTCTGCTTCATCCACTTCGTTGTCTTCCCCAACAACATTCACTCCTGGATTTGTAATGAAAACAGGAGGTCTTCCGGTCTTCGCTTTCCGCATAGCTTTCTGACCCTCTGCAGTGAAACCCAGCCCAAACTTGTCAGTTTTCTGTGTAAAGTCAGGAAGCCTGCCCCAGTTAGCACATTCACCTTTTTGGACCACTGCCCGGGCATCCTTCAGGGAAGCCATCTTTAAAGGAACATTCTCTTCTACTGCTGTTTCTGCTGCCACTGAAATTGGAAGCACCTCCTCGAAATGTTGAAAGGGGGTTTCAATAAACTCCCCGTCCATCTCAATGTATCTGAAGGAATTCAGGTGGCTTACCATATATTCCTCCTCTCCCTGTACAGTGACGATCTTCCCTCTGACAGGGTACTTCAGCTTCTGGTGCAAGGTAGAGGTCACTGCCCCAGCTTTATGGATCCAAGGTCGACCCAGTAGACAAGAGTACGATGGACGGATATCCATCACGTAAAAAGTAGAGTCAAACACCTGAGAGCCCACACGAATAGGAATGTCAACCTCTCCATGAACCATCCTTTTTGAACCGTCAAAGGCCCTGACGATGATATTGCTGGGTTTCAATTCCAGGCCTTCACAATCTAAACAGTCCAAAGCCTTCTTGGGTAGCACATTCAAGGACGAACCAGTATCCACCAATACATGTGCCAGAGTAGTGCCCCTGCATTCGATAGAGATATGCAGAGCATCGTTATGGTCTCTTCCTTTTGCAGTCAGGTCAGCATCTGAGAAACCTAAGCCATTGTCTGCTGTCAGATTTGCTACGCAATCAGTGAACTGGACTGCAGATGTCTCCTGTGGCACATGGGCCGTCTTAAGGAACGAGATTAAGGCCTTAGCATGGGCCTCGGAGCACAGCAATAAAGAGAGCATGGAGATCTTGGAGGGCGTGTGCCCCAGCTGTTCCACAACATTGAAGTCACTCTTCTTTATTATCTTTAGAATCTCCTCCATTTCTTGTTGGGAGGCTTCAGCAGTTACAGGTATAGGTGCCTCCGTCTGGGCAGGCTCAACTTCAATTCCTTTGCCCCGAGCATTGGATGACTCGGAAGCAGGAGAAACAACTTGATCGGCAATAGGAACAGGTACACTTGTAGGAGTTATAAGAAGTGGTCTTCGAGCAGCAGGCGGTGCAATGTCAGGCGAGAAGAGCCTGCCACTGCGGGTGACTTTGGCTGGGCCAGTGATATCACAGATACTGGCGCCAGTGTTGAACTCTTGTTTAATCCCGTTTACATACACATCGGCCCCATAATGCCAGGGGACAGCTTTATCAGATACATAGGGAAGAGGCCCCGGAACAGTGATAACCACAGGTGCCACAGTCATGATTTGAATAGGCTTCTTCGGGAGAGCCTTGATTGGATTATTGAAGATGGTAACCACATAAACTTCTTCCACCGGAACCAACTGAACAGCAGACTTCTTAAACAGAATCTCCTTGCTATCCATTAGGCTTTGGATGCCTAACTTCAGCAAGGGACAACCAGATAGGGAAACAACACAGAACAGGCAACCCTCACTGCAACCCGGAAATAAACCGGCCAGCAGTAGGTTCTTCTTGACAGTCTTCAAAGGAGTAACTAGATCATCCACAGAAACAGCATAAACATCTTCGTCAACAGCATTTACTCCATGCTGGGGCATAGGAGCAGTAACCACATTCGGCCTCTCAGGCGCTTTGAACTGTATTTCCTTTGCGTCAATAAGGTCTTGCACCTTACTCCTTAGTGCCCAACAATCATCAGTGGAATGCCCCGGGCTATCAGAATGGTAAGCACAACGAGCATTCGGGTTGTACTTAGGAGATGTAGTGTTTGGGAACTTCGGAGCCTCTCTGACGGTTACTAAGTTGGTTGAGAGCAACTGGGGCAGGATCTGCGATAAGGTCATGCTCAAACGGGTAAACTCTCTCCGGGGTCTTTCAGCCCTTTGAGGATTGGTTGGCCGAGGAGCGGCAGCAGGCTTAGCATTCATTACCGCACTGACAGATTGGCGGCGCTCAGATCTCTCTGGTCTCTTGGAACCATATACAACACTAGCCTCCTTTTTGAAGGGTTTCTTCTCAGAACTAGACGATGCACCCTTCGGAATCTTTCCAGACTTCAACCCAGCCTCAATTCTCTCTCCAGTCAGAATCAGATCAGTGAACCCTGCAAACGAATTCCCAATAAGATGGTTGAAAAATGGCCCAGATAGGGTCCCCAAGAACATGTCTACCAATTCCCGATCAGTCAACGGAGGCTGCACCCTGCCAGCCAGATCCCTCCACCTCTGAGCGTACTCTTTAAAACCTTCACTTGAACCTAACGACATACCCTGGAGTTGGGTACGTGTAGGGGCAAGGTCGGCATTATATTGATACTGCTTGTAGAAAGCAGTAGCTAACTCCTCCCAGTTACGAACCTTGGTCCCATCCAGCTGATAGAACCATTCGAGATGAGTCCCTGAAAGACTCTCCTGGAAGAAGTGGATCCACAAATTCTTATCCGCGGAGTACGGTTGAATTTTCCGAACATAGGACCTGAGATGTAGCTTGGGACAAGACGCCCCGTCATATTTAGTAAAAGATGGTGCTTTGAATTTCCGAGGAATGATCACACCAGTAGACAAACCCAGATCTCCAAAATCCATCCCAGGTACCTGTTGTATTTCCATAGCATTCAACCTATCCTCCAGCTGCTTGTAACGGTCTTCTGCCGGAGGATATGGCTCTTCATCGAAATCAGTCTCGTTGTCGGAGACTACTGGACTAGGACCTTTTTCTGCCTGAGGAGTACTCTTGCCAATGGAAGAACCAGCCTCTTCATTTTGCAAAGTGTTGCCAAACCTTCGGCCCGAGCTAAACAGAACAGTTCTTCTCTTCTTCTTCTTCTCCTTCTTCAGGAGCAGAGCCTTCAGCTCTTCTTAGCCTTGAGCCAAACCCTTGATTAATTCCTGGAATTGCGCATTCTGCGCCTGAAGAGCTTTGATGGATGTCTCAGTTGATGACGAGTCAGGATTCATGATGCTGAAATAAACAGCGAAGAACTGTAAGCAACCTGAAAAGAGGAAAACCTGCTATGCACATGATGAATGAAATGCGTATGATTTATGTTTTCAAAGACAATCGGGAGTCAACTTTGTAAACAAAAAGGAACACACTTTATTAGATTCAACTTTGAAACTGAAATTATTCAACAGGTTGCCCTTAGGCGTTACATGAAAGGAAATACTGAAAAGGGAAATAAAACTGTAAAAAAAACATCCAGAGCTCCTTATTGATCCCATGGTCTCCTCTTCTCAGTACGGATGTAGGCATTCAGAGCCCTCTCATTCTCCAACTGCTTTGTCAGCTTCTGGATCTTTAATTCCTGCTCGTTGAACTTTTCCCGGTAAGAATCCCGCTCTTCGCACAGTTGCGACCAAGATCTCTTTAATGTCTCATAATCAGTAGGTATTTGAGGAGGAAGGACAGTTGGAGGAACACCATCCTTGTCCGGACACTCAAGAATGATAGGTCTGACAGCTTCATACGGCATACCTAACTTCTGAGCACGGATGCGAACCCATTTGTAGTAGGCTTCCATAGGTAAAGAAGTCTTTGGCCCTAACTCTTGTGGGTCAGCTTTATGAACTTTGTCCCAAGCCTTGATGAACCTACGACGCAGCTCGTCATTATCCACCTGAAACTCAAAACTGATGTGAGGCACCAACATCTCATGGGGGCCTGCTCTTCTTGCTCTTCCAAACTGACGGAGTTCTAGACATGGATTGTAAGAGATCCCTCCTTGGGTACCAATCAGAGGAACATTAGGGTATTCCCCGCATCGATCAATAATAGCTATCTCATCCAAACCTCTGCAAGTCCAAATGATGTCTTTGTCGGTGAGAGACATTAACCTATGAGCCCAACCTCTTCCTTCTTGATTCTTTAGTACGAACTTGGGGAGGTGCGAAATAAACCACCTCACCAACAAAGGGATACAACACCATAGGGTTACTCGTCTTCGGGTAGTACGAGCATGAAGTTGTTGCAAGATGTCACCCAAGAGAGTGGGCACAGGATTCTGAGACATAAAGATCCTTATGGCAGTGACATTGATGAAGTTGTCAGGATTAGGAAACAGGACTAACCCATAGATTAGGAGAGCCAAGATGTCTTCATATGCCCTAAAGTCCAGGTCATTCCAGAAACTGTTAGCTTTACCGATCAGAAATTTGGCCAAGAAACCCTTGACTCCGCTTCTAGTCACCCAGTTGTCCATTACCTCTTGATGTGTCAGGGGAAGAGCTGCAGCAACATCCTCAAGTCTGAGGGTCTTTTCCCAACCAGTAAAGGGAGTCTGATCTAAGATAGGGATACCAAGCAAATCAGAGAACTCTTCCAGGGTAGGGACCAGTTGGAAGTCTTGAAAGGTGAAGCACTAGTACAGAGGGTCATAGAACTGGGTCAGAACACTCATCAACTATTGATCCCGCTTTGCAGTGACTAAACTGAGAAGAGAACCATGCCTCTGAATGAAGGAAGTGGTATTTGGAATTCTGCTAACCAACTCATCAAGCAACTCAGGTGAACGAACAAAGTTGAACCGGATAGTATTCCTTCGCACAGGCATCATGATGTCCTAAAAACAGAGCAAAGGTGAAACCCTCTTGTCTTTGAAATGGTCAGTCCTTATGCAGGATGCATGCAATGCTCATGATGTTATGATGTTATGATAAAGCACACCACAAATAGATACAAAGGCAAACATAGTAAGGCACACAAGTCACACAAGCCAAGCCCCTAAAGTTTAGGCCAGCATGAGGCCTAGGTACTACCCTCTTTCAGTTTGTTGGTTCATACCTGTCCTAATCAAAAGTAACCGGGTTCTTAGAGGATCCCAATATCATTGACTACCCTCAATCGGTCATAACTCCAGCGTCGCAATCTTTTCTTGCGGCCAGAACCATCACGAGAGTTTAGCCTCAATGGGCGTAGCATACTGCTACAATTCTAAAGGCCAAGTTGTGTCAATTAAGGTTCTAAGGTTGTTGGTGCTTAATGACTCCTCAGAAGACCCATATTCTCCTCGTTGCAACACAAGGGATATCGGTACAGACCAAGGTGCCACACCAACGTAGCCACTGTTTCACCCGTGTCGGTCTACGCCGGACAGGTCCCTCACAGCTTATGCTACCTAAACAGGGTATCCCCAGATCCGGGTTAGGATCTATGTAACTCCGATGCAACCCACAATAATAAAGCACACAAATCAATACAATTGAAAACACAGTTATGAACTAGCCCTAAGGTACACCTCACTTTAAGTTTAAATCCCCAGCAGAGTCGCCAGTTCTGTGATCGGTGGATCTGGAACTGACTGTTTAACGCTGGTTCGTGAAATGTCGCAGAAGCAAGAGTCGCCACCGTCTTTTATTTTCTCCAAATGGAAAGGACAAAAGCACAGAAAAATTCCTTATAGAGATTGCTCTCGGTTCGGGAGGTAGGTTATAGAAAGGGAAGGTGTTAGCACCCTTTCTATCCATGGTTATCCATGGGCTCTTAGATACTTGCTCATTTGTGTTTTCAAAATTGTTTGTTTGCTTTTCAACTGTGGGTTTAAAAAGTTTCTTTGAAAATTTCAGTTCGACTCTTGTATCGGTCCTCAAGAGTGTTTGAAAAATTGCTTTCGAAAGCTTTTTGAAAAGTGTCGGTGTGAAAAGAGTTTTTGATTTGTTTTGAAATTAGAGCAAGTATCTAGAGTTGTCTACCTACCCTAAGGAATTCGTCTGTGTAAATGTCCTTTAAAGTAGTGCCATCCCACCATTGAGAGGTAGGTAGCACCACCGTTGGAGGTGTTCGGGTCAATTCGAGGTCCGGGACATGGTGATCACTGGAGCAATGGGAAGACACCTTAGAAGCTACCCTCATGCCATTTCCCGGATCATGAGGACTTACTAAGACATCCTCTACTCGACGATCACCTTTCGAGGCAAGGCAACAGTAAGGCGTACCCTAGGGGTGGTGTGTGATTTGTGTGTCAGATTCAGATATTTTTGTCTTTTGTCATGTTAAAGGTGATCTAGCGTTTGTTTTTTATTTTTGTCCATACATTCTTTCATGCCTTGATTAACAATTAAAGATTGCGAGAAGGTAAAAATTCTAAGCTATTACAAAAGGCGCGGGTCCACATCGCCAAAATTTCTCGAACCCGATTTGACAGAAAAATAAAGAATTAAAAGAAAAGCAAAGTACGAGAAGTGCGAGAAATTAATTACACGGCTTTGGGAGAGGTACATAAAAATCATACGAAAAAAGAAATAAATACGCGAATTAAATAAGAATTAAAAAAACGAGGGCGTTGGACCCTTTTTGCAAAATTAAATTACATGATGAAATTAATTAAAATTAAAAAGAAAAGGAATTGTTTTATTTTGGTATTTTATGATTTTAATGGGAAAAAGAATTAAATGCAATTAAACCTAATTCTACGATTTTTATTTGTTAAGAAAGCATTAAACTTTAACCTAAAATTAAACCTAATTATTTTACATGCAATTTCAATTTATAAAAATAAATAATATTAAATATTTGATTATTATGAAAAAAAAACAAGAATAAAAAATTATCAAAAACCCTAGTTCTACAAATTTTAAATTAATTAAGAAAACATTACTATTAAACCTAATTTAATAACTAAATTTAATTAATGCAATTTATTTATAAAAATACTAAAATAAAATATTTATTATATTTTTTCTCTTTTCTGATTTTTTTATGTGTTTTTTTTATATATTATGAAAATATGAAATTAATTAATAGAACAATAATTAAAAGAAAGCAAAAATAATGAAAAATAAAGAGTAAAAAAAATTGGCAAACCTAGGGGGGTTTCAGTCCCCAAAGTGGAGGTACAGCCCAACAATTCTGGCCCATCACTGGAGGCCTTGTTGACTTTTTCAGGCAGCGTGTGGTAGCATTGACTGACGTATACCGTGCTCTTCAGATTGTGTTCCTTGGATTGATAGGGGAGAACACGTGGACGGCTTGATTTTGAAGGTGCATAGTGGTCCATTATGTTGAAACTGCATATGAACATTAATTGAAAAAATATATGGAAAGGGGTGAGGACCTGGGGCTCGAACCCAGGTCCTGAACGTTACCACTTGCAAGCATTGCCAACCAAGCCAAGCGCGTTTTCTGTATATCACATAACAAACAAATATTATAATATAAGATAATTCGTTAGTGCTTTCTGCGCGCGAAATTTTAAACAGGCCAACCATCGTTCTACACATCATCATCTTCCTCGCGTTGTTTTTATTTTCCTGAAACAAGAACAATTTAGCAACGGTTTTTTAAGCGTTCTTTTAGGCACCATACTAAAAAATAGCGAATAGCCCCTGGGGCTCCATAAATTAGGCGCGATGGCCTCATTCTCTCCGTCCAAGCGTACTGAATCGAATGGCCTAGGTTTCAAGCTCCAATTTTTCCATATTTTAAAACCCCTAATTCACAGTTCTACAAACCCTAAAATACGACCATGGCATCTTTGCATACAGTACATAAAAATCCAATCAAAGCATATGGTTAGCTTGCAAACATTATTCTAAACACAAAAACAACAATGAAACATGTTAACAATGCATGAATGATAGAAAACGATTCTGAAATTTTCCCTACCAACTTCAATGGTGATTTCGCGTTTTCTTGAGTATGGGGCTCCAGGAATGATTGGAACACGTTCTATGATCCTTAAGGAAGCTAATGGAATAGCTATTTGGCCTTGAATCGTCCTAGAATTAGGTTTTCAGAATTGAGCTTTTTTGATAAAATTCCAAGTTTGTGCAAGGGTTTCTGGCGTAGCTTTTTGGTTCCTGGCATTAGGGTTGCGTTTGATACTTATGTATGAATGATTTAGGATTGAAAACTTGATCCAAAACCTTTGCATTCATGGTTTGGAAGATTTGATTTTCAAGGATCTTTTTTCAATATTTTTTCATGCTATTTTGACCCTAATCACATCCAATCAATTCAATTCCTTCCATATCTGATCATGCACGAATTATTGAGTATATTTCATGCACAAAAATATTGAAAAACTTAGGTTAAGTATTTTTCATGTATTTAATTGATTTAAATGAATTATTATTAATAAAAATTCAAATAAATAAATAAAAAATGAAGAAAAACTTCCCTTTGGGCCAAGTGGTCGTGCACATGCCTTGGATGATGAATTGTGGAAGAAAAATAGGCCCATTAGCAATTTTAGGTCATTTGAATCAATGTTGACTTTTCAAAATATCCAAAAATTTCCCAACTTCCACAAGGCATAACTTGCTCAATTTTTAAGCTTTGCTCATGTTCTTAGACATTTTGGAAAGTTCTTTGAGTCCTCTAACCAATTCCTTTGGGACCATGTCATTTTGATTTACCAATCTCAAGTTATGGCCTTTGACTTAAAGTCCCTTTTTGTTGACTTTTGAAAATGACCTATAATGTTGAAATTGATAACTTTTTGTGAGAGCATTTCTTGGACTTGAAGTATGAGGATGAGTTTTAGGAAATGTCTTTCTCTTCAAAATGAGCTTTGGATGGAATTTTTCTGATAATCCATGTGAAAGTTATGCCCTGGTCAAGTTACAGTTGACTTTTTCAGCTATCCAAATAAGGAAACTTTTGCATCTTGATGATTTTTGAGCCAAACTTTGAGAATCATGATCAAGCATTGATCAAATGATGTTTGTGGCTTCAAAATGAGATGTTGACCAAAAATTTGAACTTTTGACTGTCAAATGACCATTTTTCCCCTACAGTTAACTGTAGTGCAATTAGGGTTTTGACTGTGCAATTTTGTGCTGAAAGTCTTGAAACTTTGTATGAGGATGCTTGACCATATTTGTAGGCATGTGGGACTTGATTGGACCCTTGGAAACTTCATTTTCTTGATCAGAACAAAAACCCTAATTTTGAATTGACTGCCTTAGGAGGCTCTTACACTGTGCAACCCTTGGGGAATTTTGAAGCATGATTTTGGCAATTTCTTGAAGAATATGGGAGGGTAAATTTTGGGGTACAACACAAGCTTTTCAGAATTATAATATAATAAGCAATTAAAAATGCTTATGGAGAGAGAGAAAGAGAGAACCTCAGTGAGAGTTTGCAGTTTTGGCAAAAGCAGGTTTTTCAAGACAGTAAAAGCAAAAAGATATAAAAGGAGGGACTGTATAACAGTCCAGGAGAGAGAGAAAACATTGAGCAAAAACAACTCAAACCTGCTAGCCCAAAAAACCAGTCAAATATAACAACAAAAAGAAACCTGCAGTTTTCAAAACTATAAAACAACAAGCTCAACAAACATACAGTCCAGGCCAAAACACAACAAACCTCCAAGCCAAACTCACAAGTCTGCAAAACTGCATCTCAGGCTTAACAAACATACAGTCCAGGCCAAAACATAACAAACCTCCAAGCCAAACTCACAAATCTGCAAAACTTGCATCTCAAACTGTAAGCTCAAGCCTGCTTGCCCAAAACACTCAGGCCAAGCCCAAATCTGCATACACAAACTCAGCTCTGCCTAACAAAAAACAAAACTATAGATTCAACCACAAACCAAACTCCCAAACCTGTTTGGGCCAAATACTGCATAAACTGCAAACACAGTCTAGCTGTCATCAACACCAAAATCATAAGCTTCATCAACCATAAAAAAAAGTTCAAACATAAGCTGGTTTCAGAGTTTCTTCATTATCAACTCAAATTAAAACAACAAATAAAGAAACAAATCTCAGGGCATCATCATTGACAAAACCAGAAAGAGGAGGAGTTTAGAAGCAACCAAAATTGTTTCAGAACCCAGATCATCATTAACATCAAAACACAATAGTTTCAGAACTTCTACATCATTAAAATCAGTAAAAAAGAGAGAGGAAGAGGAGAAGCTAGTTTCATCATCATCAACCAAAACAAAGAGCAAGCATAGTTCTCAGAATAATCTCATCATCAAACAATCAATATTCAAGCACTCAGAGGAAGAGAATCAACAAAAGCAGACAATAATAGCTCTCAGAATAATCTCATCATCAAACATTCAAAAAGAAGTCAAAGAAATAGAGATACCAGGAGCCAAAGCAAGCAACCATTCATTTCCATCTCCCACTCCGGCCACCAAGAGCGTCGCCGGTCCAACCCTCCACCTTTTCCAGAAACGAAACACCAAGGTATAGTTTCCTTTTCCTCAATTTTTCTGCATCTCACGCATGAAACATCAAGGAATCAAAACATGCAAACAATAAAACGTACAAGAATCACACAAATGTAAACTGCAAAAACGCGTTTAGAACAAAAAAACGGTACCTTTCAAACGATCGCCTTGGGTAGTCGTGGAGAGGAGAGGGTGAAGGTGGCGCTCTGGCAGCTTAGAGGTTGGAGGAAGAATCAATGCTTCCCCTGAGAGAGAAAAAGAGAAACGAAGAAGATGGGTGAAAGGAGGCGCCGCTGTACCAAAACTGCAAACCCTAACCAAATGACAAAACCCTAAAAATGTTGTACAACACTTCAGATGGGCCTTCGCCCCAAACAAAACGCTTAAGCCCAAGCATTTTCCAGCGCATACCCCCCCTTTTGCTCTTTATGACTAACAGTTTGTTCTCCTTCATTTGGGCCAAGAATCCAAGGCCCATTATCTTTTCTAAACAAACTAATATTCTTTTTTTTTTCATTTTTAATAACTTATTTTCTTTTCTTTGTTAATAATAAAACCAAAAATATATTAAGATGTTGTTTTAATTTTCTTAATTTAGTTTCACTTTTTTTAATAATTATTACATTTAATAAAATACAATAATAATAAAGATTTTATTTTCGTTTTCTTTGAAAAATACAAAAATGATAGAAACATTAATTTAAATGATTTTTCTTTCTTTAAAACTTTTTCTTCACAAATACAAAAATAATAATAATACTTAAGTCTTTAATTAGGTTAAATTTTATTTGTTCATTTGTAAATAAATACATGCATCTCATATTTCTTTGATTTTCTTTATCTTATACTTTGTTATAATTTTTACATTGAATTGCGACAGTTTGATTTGGTTGTAACACATAATACTTGGACATTATTATTCTGATAAGACTCATCTCCATTTGTAAATAATTTGTACCCCCATCCCTGGATACTTATTTGTAATAACTTAGACTTTAAATTCCCGCAATTTATCGCTTTCAAAATACTGTATAGTAATTAGGGTTTGTATGCGAAGATTCAAAATCAATCGCTAGATAACCTAATACAAGATAATTGCATAAAAATCAATACACAATTCACACTTGCACCTCTAGGGTAACCTCGCTTGTTGCCTCAGAAAATGCAATCATGTCCCTCGAATGTGAGACACTCTAGCAAATGTCCCTTCAATAAACAAAGATCGTAGTCCCTCGATGACCCTCAATGTTGCCTCCGATAAAATGATCTCGTCCCTTACAAAATTGTTAAAGCGTCTCACAAGTTGCTTTCAATGATTGTATACGATGACCCGCGCCTGTCCCGTTTAACATCCTAACGCAAGGTTGTTCACCAAATACAATGGTGAAGCAACACTGTTAAAAGGGTTAAAAACATAAGAAAGATCTTTGAGTAAAATAGGGTAGACAACTCTTAGTTACTTTGATCAAAGCTTGCAAAAACATCCTTGTCATTTTCAAACACACTTCACAACACAACTTCAAAACAATTTCAAAACAACTTTCAAAACATTGAAATATCTTTTCGAAAAGACACACACCTTTGTATATATTCAAACAAGAATCATTGCAAAGGTTTCCTAGACAAGGCATCTTTTTTCAAAACATTTTCAAAACCACACACACAAAGCACCATTTCAAACAATTGAAAAGCAATGGCAAGTGATCTAAAACAAGTAACTAAGAGCCCATGGAAAACCATGGATGAAAAGGGTGCTAGCACCTTCCCTTTTCATAATCTACCCCCTGAACCCAAGAAAACATCTCAAAGGTCTTTCCTGTGCTTTTTGACCTTTCTTTTGGATAAAATAAAAAGTCGGTGGCGACTCTTGCTAAACCGAATAAGCGCGAAGACAAACGCAAAACCCCAAGTCAGTTCTCCCACTGTATCATATGGAGCACTTGTGGTCATTTGGATGCAATGACCTTGATGCAACACAAAACCCTAATTTGAGGTTGACTGCCTTAGGAGATGGTTTGACTGTCCAACTCTTGAGCAATCTTGAGCCACTTGGAGATTATTCTTGCAATGTCTTGGGAAATATGAGAGGGAAAATTTTGGGGTACAACAGTTGCCCCTGTTCAATTTTCTTAAACGTGAGGATATAGATTGGCTTTCGGGCCTTTCGTGATCTGAAAGTGGAAGATGATTGAACACTAGAGTGCCCATAAATTTGCACTCGCATAAAGTGGTATCAGTCTGGTGACGTCGGGAATGGGCTTACAGATGCCATTTGGAGATTGTTGATAGGTGGTCTGAACTTCGACTGGATCGGCGTCAGAAAAATCTTTAGGAATCGATTTAACTGGACCTGACAAGGTCTTGGAATAAACTTTGACTGGATCAGAAAAATATTTAGGAAACAATTTAACTGGACTAGACAAGAGGTCTTGGCGCCTTTGGCTGGATCAGCATCAGAAAAATATTTAGGAATCGATTTAACTGGACCAGACAAGGTCTTGGAGTAACTCTGACTGGATCAGGAAAATCTTTAGGAATCGATTTAACTGGACCAGAGAAAGTCTTGGCGCCTTTGGCTGGATCGACATCATAAAAATCTTTAGGAATCGATTTAACTAGACCAGAAAAGGTCTTGGAATAACTTTAACTGGATCGGCATCAGGAAAATCTTTAGGAATCGACTTTACTGGACCATAGAAGGCCTTTGACTGGATCGGCATCAGAAAAATCTTTAGGAATCGATTTAACTGGACCAGGCAAGGTCTTGGAATAACTTCAACTGGATCGGCATCAGAAAAATCTTTAGGAATCGATTTGACTGGACCAGAGGAGGCCTTTGACTGGATCGGCATCAGAAAAATCTTTAGGAATCGATTTAACTGGACCAGGAAAGGTCTTGGAATAACTTCAAATGGATCTGCATCAGGAAAATCTTTAGGAATCGATTTAACTGGACCAGAGGAGGTCTTGTCTTCTTTGACTGGATTGGCATCAGAAAAATCTTTAGGAATC
Organism: Vicia faba; assembly: GCA_948472305.1. Lineage (NCBI taxonomy): Eukaryota > Viridiplantae > Streptophyta > Magnoliopsida > Fabales > Fabaceae > Vicia > Vicia faba. The sequence continues at coordinate 47,458 of CATIWC010002402.1, forward strand.
GATTTAACTGGACCAGAGGAGGTCTTGTCTTCTTTGACTGGATCGGCATCAGAAAAATCTTTAGGAATCGATTTGACTGAACCAGAGAAGGCCTTTGGCTGGATCGGCATCAGAAAAATCTTTAGGAATCGATTTAATTGGACTAGACAAGGTCTTGGGATAACTTCAACTGGATCGGCATCAGAAAAGTCTTTAGGAATCAATTTGACTGGACCAGAGAAGGCCTTTGGCTGGATCGGCATAAGAAAAATCTTTAGGAATCGATTTAACCAGGCCAGACAAGGTCTTGGGATATGGATGATATGGATATGGATCAAGCAATGATGTTCTTAAAATAAATGAGATTGTATGGTATGATGCGTATATACATGTATCATGATATATGGAAATGTAATGTTTTAGCTGGGGAAAATAAATCCTGGAGCTGCTGGAGAGTAGAGTTGAATTCTTCGTTTCTGCTGGGGATGATGAACGAAGGTAATAAACCTGCAGGAGAAGAGAACTCCGTTGGGGAATAAACTGATGAGGAGATTACTCTGTAGGGAAGAGATGCTCCGCTGAGGACTACAATGATAAACTCTACTGGGGATAGATTATCGTTGCTGGTGATACTGAATCTGTTGAGGATTGAACTCCTGTTTGTGAAAGGAAAGAACTTCGCTGAGGATGATCTTTCAGTCGCGACTTGTTGGGGATAACCCTGTTAGATTTTTTGTGGGGATAATCCTCTGAATTATGCTGGGAATGATCTTTTGAACTTGGCTGGGGAGATTTATTTTTGTACTCCGCTGGGGATAAACTTCCAGAGTCTACTGGGGATGATTCTTCAACTCCGTTAGGGAAGCTTTTTCAGACCGTGTTGGGGAAATATTGACTCCACTGGGGGTATCTTGTATTCTGCCGGGGAACATTCTTATACTTTTCTAGGGAATATTAAGACTGCCGGGGATATTAACCCTTTTTAGTGCTGATGGTAGATCAACTCTGCTTGGGGAGAGCATTGTTGATTTGTTCATAGTTGCAAGTCTCAGTTGGGAGAGCTACCATTACTGCCTTACTCTGCGGGGAGTGAAAGTATCTTAGCCATATTCTTCAACTGAATATACCTTGGTACCTGGTGAACAAAGCAACTGTACAGTTCGGGTCATTCTTATTTCCCCTGTTTCTGATGTTACCCATAATCGTTTTTTCGTTTCACATGTAAATATTTATGAGCAGAAATTAATGTCAAATGCATATATCAAAAATGAACATTGGACGTTCTTCGCAAAACAAAACAGATAAAGGAAAAACAGTTTGAAATTTCTTTGAAAATGAATTGTATTGATTTTGAAGTTTAGCCTGTAAATAGGCATTTTTGTACAAGAGGCTGACGTCCTGGTAAGAGAACGCCGCTGAATAATAGGATTTACATAATTTGTGAAAAACTAAACAAAACAGCTATGTGAATGATCCCACTAGGTTTCAACTCTGCTATTGCCTTTATGTCCTCGAGCATCTCATCACTTTGTTGTTGGTTGAAGGTGAATCAGATTGATTAGTGTCGTCCGAGCTTGATAGTTGATACTGAAGTCTGGATGCAGGGTGATCCAATGAGACATAGTATTACGCTTATCCCTAATTTTTGCCTGGACCACCCTTTCGGGTTTTCAGTCCACCGGGATACCCATTTTTGCCCAAGCCGCCTTTTCAGGTTTTCGACTTGCCGGGTGTACAGATTTTTTCATTTTCATCCCTTATTTTTGCTCGAACCCTTTTGGTTCGCTGGGAAGCCCTTATTTTTGCCTAGGCCAGTCAACCTAGCGGGTCTTTGATTATGCATAGTATTTTTTCACTATGACTGCATTGACGGGGTGAGGAAGGTCGTCACCATCCATGGTGGTTAGAATCATAGCTCCTCCTGAGAAAATGTTCTTAACCACAAATGGTCCTTCGTAAGTAGGAGTCCATTTGCCCCTGGGATCACCTTGAGGTAAGATAATGCGCTTGATTACCAGATCCCCAACTTGATACTCTTGTCGTCTAACTTTCTTGTTAAATGCCTTGATCATCCGTTTTTGGTACGTCCGACCATGACAAATAGCACTGAGTCTCTTTTTGTCGATTAAATTCAGTTGATCAAGCCGGGTCTGAATCCAGTCATCTTCACTTAAACCTGCATCCTTCATAATCCGAAGAGAGGGTATCTGAACTTCAATGGGCAAGACTGCCTCCATACCATATACCAAGGAATAGGGTGTTGCCCCTTTTGACGTCTGTGCCGAGGTACGGTACCCATGAAGAGCAAATGGTAACATCTCATGCCAATCTTTATAGGTCACTGTCATCTTCTGCACAATCTTATTAATGTTCTTATTAGCCGCTTCGACATCCCCATTCATCTCCGGCCGGTAGGGAGAAGAGTTATGATGCTGTATCTTGAATTGCTCGCAGAGCTCAGTGATCATTTTATTGTTGAGATTGGTACCATTGTCCGTAATGATCCTCTCTGGTACACTGTATCAACAGATCAGATTGTGCCGAATAAAATGTGTCACAACGTTCTTGGTTACAGTAGCAAAGGAAGCTGCTTCAACCCACTTTGTAAAATAATCAATTGCTACCAGGATGAAACGATGCCAATTGGATGCAGTAGGTCTGATCTCGCCAATCATATCAATGCCCCACATTGCAAAAGGCCAAGGTGCTGTTGTGATACGGTGGGAGAACTGACTAGGGTTTTGCGTTTGCTTTCGCAAATGTTTCGGTTGAGCAAGAGTCGCCACCGACTTTTTATTTTATCCTAAGGAAAGGTTTAAAAAGCACAGCAAAAACCTTTGAGATTTTTCTTGGGTTCGGGGAGTAGATTATAGAAAGGGAAGGTATTAGCACCCTTTCTATCCATGGTTATCCATGGGCTCTTAGGTACTTGCTTAGATCAACTTGCCTTGGTTTTCAATTGTTTGAAATGGTGCTTGGTGTGTGATTTTTGAAATGTTTTGAAAAGATGCCTTGTGTAGGCTACCCTTGTAACAATTCTTTACTCGAATGTTTTACGAAAGGTGTTTTGTCTTTAGAAAAGATGTTTCAAGGTTTTTTGCAAGTTGGTTTTGAAAGTGTTTGTGAAGTGTATTTTGAAATTAGGCAAGTGTTTTCTTTGCAAATAGACAAGTACTTAAGAGTTTATCTACCCTAAAGTTTTCTCAAAGATTTTTGTTATGTTTTAAACCTTTTGACAATCTTGTTCCACCATTGCATTTGGTGGACAATCTTGTCTTTAGGAGGTGAAAGGGACAGGCGCGGGTCATCGTTTAGACCATAATTGCAATAGTGTTAAATGTCTTTTGGCAATTTTTTCTTTAAAAAGGGACTTGATCATTCATTTAGGCAACATTTTGAGGGACCATGATCATTTGATTGTTTGTTTTACCCAAAGAAGTTCAACATACAATATGGCCCAATTTATTTGAAGGCAACAAAGTGGAATACCCTAGGGGTGCAAGTGTGAAATGTGTTGTCCATTTTCATGCTTTTTTTCTTGTATTAGGTCAAACTATTTTGTTCATTTTATTCGCATACAAACCCTAATTCTAGCATTGTATATTTAGAAAGCGATAAAGTGCGAAATTTAAATTCCTACGCTATTACAATACAATAATATGGGGAGGGGGGTACAATGTTTCAAAATGGGATATTTAGACAAGAATTTAAACCTAACTATTACATCATTTCTTTAAATATTTACAAGACAAATAAATGTATAATTAAATGGAAATTGAAATAAATATGCAAAATGTAAAAAGAATTTTTATGTGTATAAAAAAGGAATATTATTTATGTGAAAAAAGAGAGAAAAATAAAAAAAGGATTATTTTTGGAGTATTTTCAATTTTAGGGCAAAACCCTAATTTTAATCAAATTAGTTATTTAATAATTGTAATATTGACTATTTATATACAAAAATAAGATTAAAAATATAATATACTTAAAAAGTATTTTTTAGTATTAAAAAATAAAATATGTACATTTTTTGGTATTTATATCCTAAGTATATTAATATATTTCTATCTATTTATATTATTTACAAAATATGTTTTATATATATTATTTAATAATATTTAATATTTAAACAAAAAAAAGTATTTTTTCTATAAAATATTTTCAGGAAGTAAAAATAAGATAAAAGTGTATAAAAAATATATTTGTGCTATTTTTTGTATTTTTAAACAAAAGGTATATATTTATTCATTTATGTTCAAACTAAAAGAAAAAATCAAATAAATACCTAATAAAATAAAAAATGGTGAGAAAAAATATTTTTAAATTTTTAATATGCTGAGAAAAAATAAATGAGTCAATTAAAAAAGGAAAAAAATCAAAAATCATCAAAAATAAAGCAAATGGGCTCAGGGGGTGTAAAACCAAAAGGGTGGTGCAAAAAGGAAAGTCAACATAAGCCCAGCCCATGAAGACCTTTCTTCAACCTCTGAACAACAATATTCAAAAAATGCGCGCCCTGTTCTTCATCTTCTAACTCCTGATTCCTGGCTTATTAATGAAAACTCATAACATGAAAAACGTTCAGCATCAAGAGACGAATCTAACCATATGCAGAACTTGATCTAACTCTCTAAGATGAAGGAGAATTTCTTCTCCCCCAAATCCTAACCTAGATTTTCTGCCATTTTCAAACCTCAAATTCTCACAGCTCAAGTAAAAGAAATGAAAAGTAAAAACATGTACATGTTCAGTGGCATGAGTAGAACATTGTTTATTCACAAACTTAGAGTTAATGATGCTTGATAAGAGAGATAGAAGTTCACCAAGATACCTGTTCAGCTGAAGTTCTATCTGGCAATGAGGGAGCTTTCAGTGCAAGGTGATGATTGGAAAAGCTTCCTTGAGGTCCAGGGATGCTATTCCAATGTTTACTTTGTCTTGAAAGCTTCTGAATCGTGCTAGAGCACTTCACCTGCAAAACAAGAAATTGAAAATGGTGGAAGTGGTTAGAGGGATTACAGGTCGTGTTTCAAGTCATGGTTAGCTTGCATAGATGCTAGGGAATGTGTGTGAACTGGTTTGGGCAAGAGAGCTTGAGGGAAATGGAAGATGGCCCTTAAACTGCAGGCCTGACCCTGTTTTTGCAGTTTGAGGATGATTCTGAGATTGGGAGTGTTTGAGAGGTGTTAGGGTCGTGCAAAAGCTTGGTTGAGATGTCTTGAGTATGTTTGATAAGTTCACTTAAGGGTTTGTAAGCTGATATGAGAGTTGGTTTAAGTTATGATGTGTTTCTTACACTTTAAGCAAGCAATGGTTACTTTGTGCCTCTAGCCTGTACAGGCCCTCACACTATGCTGCATAATCCCTCCTTGATCAGTGTGATTAACACATAAACTTGTGCCAATTAGATATGGACTGTACTTCTTGGATTTGTAATTGGACATAAAGCTAACCTTTTCAAAAATGGAAATAGTGCTTTTTCTAGTTTAGGATTAACTCTCCATGTAATGTCCAAATGCTTAGAATAACAACTTGGCACAATGGTTTTGCATTTAATTTTTGAGTTTCAAAGGGTTTTAGGACCTGTAACTTAGCACAAACTAAGCTGACTTGAAAATGGCCTAAGTTATGAACATGTTTTGGTCAAGAACAAAAGTGAATTTTTGCCAAATTGTGAAATTCGATTCTCTCAAGTTATGAGGTTGTTTGAGAAGTTCTTGGACATTTTGGAAAGCTTGGAATGAGTACTACAATCCATCTTTTAAATTCAAATTTAAATTCCAAGTGGAAGTGTATAGAAAATGGCCTTGAAGTTGGGTAGAAAACCTTGTCAAAATAGGTTAAATTTTCACTAAGTTAAGAATGGTTTAGTGCCCTTATTCGAAAATTTGTAACTTGAGATACAAGCCTCAAATGGGAAAACTTTGTGAATCAAAGTTGTCGATTATGCAACAAGCTACAACTTTCATGTTTTGACTTTTGTTTGAATCCAAATGGATCTTGGTGAGAAAGTGGGGCAAAGTTGGGGGAAAATTAGGGTTTTTCATAACTTAGAAAAATTCTAAGTTATGAAAAATTCTAATTTCTAACCCTAATTTACATTTTGTGATTTCTTGGTGAACAAGTTTCATGATTTGGCATGTTTTGATGAAAAATGAATCTTGACTCTTGATTTTGACCAAAAAGTCAAAGTTTGACTTTTCAGTATACAGTCAAAATTGATCAATTGACTGGGAAATTCAACTGTCAATCTTGTGTACTTGGGATCTTTTGAGTTTGTTGAGCATGTCAAGATAATTCCATGGGGTCCTTGAGTCCATATATGAGCTTGGTTTGCCATTGGCTAGGTCAAACAGTCAAAAATTGCCTTTGTGCAGTCAAAACCCTAAAAATGACCATTTTGCCCTTTTGGTGATTTGATCAAATTTCTTGTGGAATTGTGATCCAAACTTGATCAAATGGTCTATATGAATTCATAATTTTGATGTGGGTCAATTTTCATGAGGTTTGACTGTCAATTGGCCACAGTTGACTTTTTCCCCAATACAGCTGATTTCTAGGTCAACTGTCCAATTGACTGAGCAAAACTTGGAATCAAGGCTTGAAACTTGGTATGGATAAACTTGGGAGTCCAATATGAAGCATGAAAGTCATCTTAGGCATTTTAAGTCAAAACATCTTTGTGCAAACACAAACCCTAATTTGGGTCAACAGTGCAAGGAGAAGTCTTGAGCAGATGAAACCCTAACTGGATCTTGATCTTCAAAGGTTTTGTGATGAGAAATTAATGAGAAAAGGGAGGGCAAATTTTGGGGTACAACAGTTGCCCCTGTTCAATCTTCTTGAATCCGAAGAGTTAGATTGACAGGTTTGCCTTTCGTGACTCGAGGGTAAAAGGAGATTGGACACTAGAGTGCCCGGAAATTTGCACTCGTCAAAGCAATGGATGCGGGAATGGGCTTAGAGATGCCATTTGGAGATGGGCTTAACGATGCCATCTGGAAGAGTGACAGACACTTGTCGGGGATGGGCTTAGGGATGCCATCTGGACTGAGCATCAGAAAGGTGTCCATACTTTGGACCATCTCTGAACTGAGGGTCTGAATAAGCAATAGATTGACATCCGTTGTTGGGAGGAATCCGTAAACTGTTTTCAGAAATCTTGAAGTTGAATAAGCAATAGAGCAGCATCCGTTGTTGGGAAGCGTCCGTAAACTGCTTTCAAAGGTTGCATCTGAACAAGTGATAGATTAACATCCGTTGTTGGGAAGAATCCATAAACTGTTTTCAGAAATCTTGAAGTTGAATAAGCAATAGAGCAGCATCCGTTGTTGGGAAGCGTCCGTAAACTGCTTTCAAAGGTTGCATATGAACAAGTGAGAGATTAACATCCGTTGTTGGGAAGAATCCATAAACTGTTTTCAGAAGTCTTGAGCAGAATCTGAACAAGTGATAGGTTAACATCCGTTATTTGGAGAACCCGTGAACTGTTTTCAGAAGTCTTGGAGTTGAATAAGCAATGGAGCAGCATCTGTTGTTGGGAAGCGTCCGTAAACTGCTTTCAAAGGTTGCATCTGAACAAGTGATAGATTAACATCCGTTGTTGGGAAGAATCCATAAACTGTTTTCAGAAGTCTTGAAATTGGATAAGCAATAGAGCAGCATCCGTTGTTGGGAAGCGTCCGTAAACTGTTTTCAAAAGTTGCGAAGTGGAGAAGGAACCAGTGTAGGGTTTCCTGATGATGAGTCTGTGTAAAACTGCATCTGAATGAATCTGGAATAAGTATCAGAATGTTGCCATGTCTGGGTCACATCTGAACTATCTCTGGGTGAATCTGGAATAAGTATCAGAATGTCGCCATGTCTGGGTCACATCTGAACTATCTCTGGAAAGAATCTGGGAAGATGATGATCTTTGTCTGTCGACTGATCTTACCTGAAAAGGTAAAGAGTTAGTTGTATGCAATGTCATGATGCATGATGTAATGTATGTTATATCAATGTTTATGATATGAATGTAATGAATGCGCATGTAAGCTGATGAGCTGTCTTGCTGGGGATAGATGAATTCCGGATGATTGAAGATAAAAGCATCTTGACTGCTGCCGGGAAGAATAATTCCTTGGTTGTTGCTGGGGAACAAGGAGCTTGGGTTGTACACCAAACCTCTGGGGAAACCCTGATGACTTCTACTGGGGAGTACCAATCCTAATAGATTCATGCTGGGGAGGTAAGACTAAGAATCTTCAACTTGGAGGGAAGTATCTCTAGCGACTTCACTGGGGAGTTCAAGATTTGCTTTCCAAAAACTCCGTGGGGAAAAGGTTCATTAGTCTGGCTCTGCTGGAGATATTGAAACTTAAATTCTGAGGGAAATTGGATTCCCGAGGATCCTCTGGCTGGGGGACTGTAAGGATAAGTTACTGCTGGGGAACTTTGATGAACTCCGCTGGGGATAGGAAGGATTTTGGCGAGTGCGGTCTTCCGTGGTTGTTAGTTGAGGATAACCCAGTTATAAGGCCTTGTGAGGGATAACTTTGAATAAAACTCGGGAGAGACGTCCGTACTCTGCGGGGAATAAGCTTCCAGAATCTACTGGGGATGAGCTCCAAGACTTGCTAGGGATATGGATTCCAAATCTCCCGGGGGGTTTCCTTTGAAAGGGTATCGGGTTATCCAACTGTACCTTCGACTTATCAGTAATCCTCCTTCTTGGTTCATAAGGAAATGATTATGTTTCAAATGCATATGCCTATTTAACAAAATATTGGACGTTTCTCAAAAATAAACAAATAGTGCAAGAGAAAAGAAAAGGAAATGACACAAATTTCTGGGAAAAGTATTTGTATTGATTTTTTATGAGTATATTTGTACAAAGGAGACAATCATCCTAGTAAGAGGATTTCGTCGTAAATATTTGAAAGGTTTATACAAAATAAAGATGGCTATGTGAAATAATTCCATGGGATTTCATTCCGCTATAGCTTTCACAACCCTGAATATCTGTCCATTCAATGCTTCGTTTGATGATGACTGGATTGATCAGAAGCCTGGAACCGGTTGATGAAGAGATTGTCTTTGAAGTGATCCGACGAGACATAGTCATACGCTTTAATTCCCTAACTTTTTCCTGAATCGCCCTTTCGGGTTTTCGATCCACCGGGAAACCCCTTTTTGCCCAAGCCGCCCTTTCGGGTTTTCGACTTGCCGGGTGTACAGATTTTTTTTTTATCCCTAACTTTTGCCTGAACCGCCCTTTCGGGTTTTCGGTTCACCGGGATGCCCATTTTTGCCCAAGCCGCCCTTTCGGGTTTTCGACTTGTCGGGTTATTTTATGCGTAGTATCTTTTGACTATGTCTGCGTTTGCAGGGTGCAGCAAATCGTCGCCGTCCATGGTGGTCAGAATCATTGCACCACCAGAAAATATGCTCTTGATCACAAATGGTCCTTCATATGTAGGAGTCCATTTGCCCCTGGGATCACTTTGCGGTAAGATAATCCGCTTGACTACGAGATCTCCGACTTGATACACTTGACGTATGACTTTCTTATTGAAGGCCTTGATCATCCGCTTTTGATACGTCTGACCATGGCATATAGCAGCAAGTCGCTTTCCGTCGATCAGATTGAGTTGATCAAGTCGGGTCTGCATCCAATCATCTTCATTCAAACCTGCATCCTTCATAATCCTTAGAGAAGGGATCTGGACTTCCATAGGCAAAACAACTTCCATGCCATAAACCAAAGAAAATGGGGTTGCCCCAGTTGAAGTGTGTATCGTTGTACGGTATCCATGCAGAGCAAACGGTAATATCTCATGCCAGTCTTTGTAAGTGACTGTCATTTTCTGAATGATCTTCTTAATGTTTTTGTTCGCAGCTTCAACAACACCGTTCATCTTCGGCCGATAGGGAGATGAATTGTGATGATAAATCTTGAACTGTTCGCACAATGCAGTGATCATTGTGTTATTCAGATTTGTACCGTTGTCTGTGATGATTCTGTCTGGAACACCATACCGACATATGAGATTTTGCTTGATAAATCGGGCAACCACATTTTTAGTAACAGAGGCGAAGGAAGCTGCTTCGACCCATTTGGTGAAATAGTCAATGGCAACCAGGATGAAGCGATGTCCGTTGGAAGCCGTGGGCTTGATCTCTCCAATCATATCAATGCCCCACATTGCAAAGGGCCACGGAGCAGTCAGGACGTTGAGAGGAACCGGAGGGATATGAACTTTGTCAGCATAGACTTGACACTTGTGGCAAGTACGGGAATGTTGATGGCAGTCAGCCTCCATAGTAGACCAGTAATAGCCTGCCCTTAGGATCTTCTTAGCCATTGTATGCCCGCTCAAGTGAGTGCCAAATGTGCCGCTGTGTATATCAGTCATGATCAACTCTGCTTCAGCTTTATCTACGCATCGGAGTAACACACAATCATGGCTTCGTTTGTAAAGGATGTCGTTGCTCAGGAAGAACTTAGCAGCGAATTTCCTTAAGAACTTCTTGTCATTCACGGAAGCTCCTTCAGGATAATCTCTGGTCTCGAGATACCTTTTGATTTCATGGAACCAAGGTTGTTCCACTACTTCTTCGGTATTAATCTCGTGGCAATGTGCCGGTTCAAATATTCGCTCGATGGTGATTTGGGGAGCCTCGTTATCCCAGTTGAGTTTAAACATGGAGGACATTGTGGCCAGAGCATCTGCTAGCTGATTCTCCTCTCGCGGGAAATGCTCGAAGGTAATTTGCTCGAAATGAGGCAACAATGTCAGGACATGTTCTTTGTATGGGATAAGATTAGGATGTTTGGTATCCCACTCTCCTTTGATTTGACTGATAACCAAAGCCGAGTCCCCAAATACGATCAAAGATTTGATCCCCAAGTCTATAGCAGCCTTGAGACCAAAGATGCAGGCTTCATACTCAGCCATGTTGTTTGTGCAGCTGAAGCAAAGTCGGGCCGTGAAAGGTGTGTGACAACCTTCCGGAGAAATGAGTACCGCGCCAATACCATTTCCAAGTGCATTTGAAGCACCATAAAAGTACAGGGTCCATCGGGATCCCTTTTCGGGTCCGTCATACGGTCCGCCATCTTCAACGTTGTCCAAATTCATGATGTCCTCGTCTGGGAAGTCAAATCTCATGGGTTGATAGTCTTCGATAGCCTGATGAGCCAGATGGTCAGCTAATACACTCCCTTTTATAGCTTTTTGGGTGGTGTACTGGATGTCATACTCAGTTAAGATCATTTGCCATCTAGCTATCCTTCCAGATAAAGCGGGCTTCTCGAAGATATATTTGATAGGATCCATTTTGGAAATCAACAAGGTAGTATGAGTCAGCATATACTGTCTTAGTCGGCGAGCAGCCCATACCAAAGCGCAGCAAGTTTTCTCGAGCAGTGAGTAGCGAGTCTCACAGTCGGTAAACTTTTTGTTAAGGTAATAAATAGCATGCTCTTTTCGACCAGACTCGTCATGCTGGCCCAAAACACACCCCATTGAGTTATCCAAGACGGTCAAATACATGATCAATGGTCTTCCTTCGACGGGTGGCATCAGAATAGGAGGTTCTAGCAAATACTCCTTGATTATATCAAAAGCGGCTTGACAATCGTCGTTCCATTCCACTACCTGATCTTTTTTCAAGAGTTTGAAAATTGGCTCACAGGTAGAAGTCAAATGTGAGATGAATCTGGCAATATAGTTTAAGCGCCCCAAGAATCCTCTAACCTCTTTTTCAGTACGGGGAGCAGGCATATCTTGTATTGCTTTTACTTTTGCGGGATCGACTTTAATGCCTTTGTTGCTTACAATGAATCCCAGGAGTTTACCAGACCTAACTCCAAAAGTGCATTTACTTGGATTCAGCCTGAGCTTGTATTCTTTTAACCTGGAAAACAGCTTCTCTAGATGTTCAAGGTGCTCTTCCTCTGTTTGTGACCGAGCTATCATATCGTCTAAGTAAACTTCAATCTCATGATGTATCATATCATGAAATAAAGCTACCATGGCGCATTGATAAGTTGCCCCTGCGTTCTTCAGCCCGAACGGCATCACTTTGTAACAGAAAGTGCCCCATTGTGTGACAAAAGTCGTTTTCTCCATATCCTCGGGAGCCATTTTGATTTGATTGTAGCCCGAGAATCCGTCCATGAAGGAAAACACTTTATGCTGAGCTGTATTGTCGATCAAGATGTCAATATGAGGTAGCGGGAAATCATCTTTAGGGCTGGCCCTATTTAAATCTCGGTAGTCCACACACATCCTGACTTTGCCATCTTTCTTAGGTACTGGCACAATGTTAGCGACCCATTGAGGATAGGACGTAACAGCCAGAAAACCAGCATCGAATTGTTTCATTACTTCTGCTTTGATCTTTTCGGACATGTCTGGCCTCATTCGGCGAACTTTTTGCTTGATTGGTGGACAGTCTTCTCTTGTGGGGAGACGGTGAACCACAATGTCTGTGTATAAACCCGGCATGTCTTCATAAGACCAAGCGAAGATCTCAACATACTCATTCAACAACTATATCAGGCATTCCTTAACACTTGATTCTAGATTGGCACCCACTTGCACCTCCTTCCGGTCTTCCTCGGTCCCCAAGTTAACAGTTTCCAATGGCTCTTCATGCGGTAAGATGGCCCTTTCCTCTTGTTGCAGAAGTATGGCTAGTTCCCCGGGTACTTCACAACCTTCGTCATCTTCATACTCGGCTAGATTGGCTAGATCCTCAGAGTTATTGAAAGATATAGCAGAATAGTCACCCATGGAATCCGGAGTGGATGGGTACCTGCATTGGTGAGTGTGGGTGTGTGTAAGGGATAGCCATCCTTAAACAAAAAATGCAAGAGGAAAGAAAATGAACATAAGCAGTTTATCAAATGAAAAACGTCCAATGAATCATTAAACATGGCATATGAATATGAAAAATAATCAAAACCCTTACAAGTGGACCTACATGCCCCGGGCAAGGCAGGAGGTGAAAAGATAGTGTATGGATTGTTTGAGAGTAAATATTACAGACCAAATAAGAAATGTTTAACAGATAAATTATTGATAAATAAAAGTGATGGGGACAAAGTCCTTAGCCTCCCAATTGCTCAATCCTCCTTTGACAGTTGGATAAATCCACTCTTCAATGTTGCTCTCCTTGTCTTCATCTTCCAGGGCGTTGATTCCGTAGGGAGAGATTTTGAATGGTGCCCTTTCAATCTTCGCACGGTGCATAGCTTTCTGGTCGGCGGCTGTGAACCCTAACCCAAACTTGTCAGTCTTATGCGGAAAGTCGGGTAACTGCCCCCATGCTGAATTCTTCCCTTCTTTTATTGCGGCTCTTGCATCCTCCAGAGATGCCATCCTGGCCATCTGTCTCGGTGTCTCGGCTGCCGACTTTGCTACTGCTATTTCAGGAAGGACTTCTTCGAAATGTTGAAACGGTGTCTCAATGAACTCTCCCTCAACCTCCACATACCGGAAAGAATTTAAGTGGCTAATCATGTACTCTTCTTCGCCATGGACAGTGATGATCTTTCCTTTGACAGGATACTTCAACATCTGATGCAAGGAGGAGGTAACTGCCCCAGCATGGTGTATCCAAGGCCTACCCAGCAAGCAAGAGTATGATGGACGGATGTCTATCACATAGAAAGTGGATTTAAACACCTCGGTGCCTATCTTGATGGGAATTTCAACCTCTCCATGGACCATTCTCTTCGAACTATCGAAAGCTCTGACAACAATATCACTCGGCTTCAAATCCAACCCCTCACAATCTAGTCGGTCCAAGGCCTTCTTAGGCAAAACATTCAGCGACGAACCAGTATCAACCAAGACGTGTGCGAGAGTGGTTCCTCGACACTCGACTGAAATGTGCAAAGCATCATTGTGATTTCTACCTTTAGGAGTTAGGTCGGCATCCGAAAAACCTAACCCATTGTCCGCAGTCAGGCTAGCCACGCAATTCTGAAATTGATCCGCAGAGGTTTCCTGGGGCACATGAGCTGCCTTCAAGAATTTTATCAGGGCTTTAGCGTGCGCTTCTGAGCAAAGTAGTAGTGCCAGCATGGAGATCTTGGAGGGGGTTTGCCCCAACTGTTCCACCACATCGTAATCACTTCTTTTGATTATCCTCAAAATTTCGTCCATTTCCTTCTTGGAGGTCTCCGGGATCACCAAGGGTTGAGCCCTCGTCCTGACGGGCTCATCTTGGATTCCCTTACCTTTGTCAGCAGCGGTAGGAGAGTCAGTACTAGGAACAACAACATCTTCAATCAGAGGAGTTCTAGCAGAGAGTTTTATTGGTGCAGGGATGACCTTGTCAGCTGATGAGGGTCCAAAGACTGCTCTTGGAGGGGAAATCTCTGGAGAAAATATTCCCCCGCTCCTGGTGATCTTGCTAGTGCCTGCAATGTTACTAATGTTGGCTTCATCATCGTTCGAACTTTCTTTGATTATTTCGATTTGCTTGATACCATGGTAGTAGACGTCACCGCCATAGTTCCAAGGTATCGACTTCTCAGAAACATAGGGAACAGGCCCCGACATTGTTATCTTCAAAGGAACAGATTTCGCAACTGGTGTAATCTTAACAGGCTTTTTGACGGCCTTGGAAAGATTGGCGTGAATGGTTATGATTGAGACATCTTCAGTATGAACTGGAACAGCAGAAACTTTTTTAAACAAAATTTGTCGACTATCCATAAGGCCTTGGATGCCTTTCTTCAGTAGCGGACAATCAAACGGCAGAGAGTAGCAACAATAGCAGTCTTCCTTACATCCCGGGAAGATCCCGGCCCTCAACAGATTCAACTTAATGGTTAGCAGTGGAGTAGTCAGATCACTGACATCAGCAACATACAAATCTTCTTCAATGGCGTTGACATTTCGGTCGTGCTTCGGCATGGGTGCAGATATCACATTAGGCTTCTCTGGAGCGTCAAAATCTACCTCCTTAGCCTCTATCAGGTCTTGGATTTTATGCTTGAGTGCCCAACAATCATTGGTGTCGTGTCCAATACTGTCTGAATGGTAGGCGCATTTAGCATTGGCATGATAATGCGGGGAGGATGTATTCACATTCTTTGGTGCCTCCTTGATGGTGGCGAGGTTCAACTTTAGTAGATGGGGAAGCACTTGCGCTGGAATCATATTAATGCGGGTGAACTGCCGTTGTGGCCGTTCCACCCGTTGTTGACTTGGTCTGGACTGGTTATAGCGAGGCTGCTCACTTGGAGTGTTTTGAATCATTACGGCCCCCACAGTTGGCCGACGCTCCATCTTTCCTGCTCTTCTCTGAGAATATACCATAGCTGTCTCCTTCTTAAAAGGCTTCTTCTCAATACTTGCAGCATCACCCTTCTGAATCTTTCCTGACTTGATGCCAGCCTCTATTCTTTCGCCTGTTAAGATCAAATCGGTAAACCCCACGGAGGAGTTACCAATTAGATGATTGAAAAATGGCCCAGATAGGGTCCCAAGAAACATATCAACGAGCTCACGATCGGTTAAAGGAGGCTGCACCCTGCCAGCCAAATCCCTCCATTTTTGTGCATATTCTTTGAATCCCTCACTTGTTCCTAGTGACATACCCTGAAGTTGGGTACGAGTAGGAGCAAGATCAGAATTGTACTGGTATTGTTTGTAAAAAGCGGTGGCCAAATCTTCCCAATTTCTGACACTAGTTCCTTCTAGCTGATAAAACCACTCCAACTGAGCTCCAGAAAGGCTGTCTTGAAAGAAATGAATCCAAAGGTTTTTATCTGCCGTATAGGGTTGAATCTTTCTCACGTAGGACCTGAGATGCATTTTTGGACAGGACAACCCATCATACCTCACAAAAACTGGCACTTTGAATTTTGGGGGAATCACAATCCCGGCGACCAAACCCAAGTCTTCAAAATCCAAACCCAGTACCCTCTGTAATTCCATGGCGGCCAATCTGTCTTCTAACCCTTTGTATTTATCATCAGCTGGAGGGTATTGCTGGTCAGAATAATCTTCATCCTCTTCAACCTCTTCTTCTTCCGCATCAGACTCGGAAGGCACCGCAGCTCCATCCCTCTTACTGGTCCCTTCATCAGAAGTAGGAGGAAATTCAAGCACTCTTCGAGCTTCTCCGTCAAATCTTCTCCCCAAAGTAGCCACCCCGAGTCTCTTTTTCTTCTTCTTCACTGGGTCTTTGTTCCCCAATTGAGTCTTGATATCCTCCTGACCTTTAGCCAAGGTCATCAGGAGTTGCTGGAACTGTGCATTCTGAGCTTGTAGGTCTTTGACTGTTTGCTCGAGATCCATCCTACTGAAATAAACAGCAGACAAATAAGGAAACCTGGAGCGAGACCTGCTTATGCACATGATGAATGGTATGCTTATGTATGCAATGCATTCAAGGATTTAGAACATTCAAAATTGTTTCAGACAAAGAAGAACGCACGTCATATTAATAAGAAGAAATTTGTTAGTACATAAATGCCCCATGGGCCAAATATTACAAAATAAACTTCTTAAGGCAAAAAGACATTGCGCATCCTCTTTGGTGCGATGTAGGTATTGAGGGCCTCTTGCTCGTGGAGTCGGCGGGTAAGCTCTAGAACCTTATTTTCACTGGCATAATAGCTAGCTTCAAAAGTATTCCGTTCCTCCTTGAGCTGAATCCAACTTTTCTGCATTTCCTCCCACGATGTAGGCATGTCTGGATGTAGGATGGTGTAGGGAACCTCTCCTTCATTGACGGGCTCTTTAATCACTGGGAGTACATGAGGATAAGGCATCTTTAGACTTTGGGCTCGGGCTCGTACCCACTTGAGATAAGGCTCAAGAGGGATGGAGTTCTTGTGTCCCAGAGTCTTGCTATCAACCTTGTTGAGTTTTCCCCAAGCTCTGATGAATCTTTGGCGAAGTCCTTGCGCATCGTTGTCGAAGTCAAAAACTAGGCTAGGAATCAACATATCATGAGGGCCATCCCTCCGTGCATATCCAAATTGCCTCAGAGCTAGGCAAGGGTTGTAGGTGATACCTCCCCTGATTCCAAGTAAAGGAACATTAGGAAATTCTCCACAACGATCGACAATGATGACATTTTCTTTGGACCGAGAACACCAATGTACATCAGAGTGAGTAAGAGTCATCAACCGTTGGGACCACCTTGTACCTTGGTCATTCTTCAAGACAGATTGTGGAAGGTGCGAAATAAACCACCTTGCGAGGATAGGAGTACAGCACATGAGAACACCCCTCTTTCTCATTGTTCGTGTGTAAAATGAGTGAAGAATGTCCCCAAGCAATGTTGGTATCGGATTTCTGGACAAGAAGATTTTGACAGCGTTGACATCTACCAATTGGTCAGGATTTAGGAACAAGACCAACCCATAGATAAGGAGTGCCACAATCTCTTCAAAGGCTTGTAGGTCCAATGAATTCCAACATTCTTGTGCCTTTTCAAACAAGAATTTTGCTAAAAATCCTTTGACGCCGCTTCTGGTTTCCCAATGCCCCTTGATGTCGGATGGTTGTAGATATAATGCTCGAGCAACATCTTCCGGCTTTGGTTCCTTCTCCGTACCGTTGAATGGTAGTTGATTAAGGATAGGGATTTTTAGAAGTTGAGAAAACTCCTCCAAAGTGGGTACCAATTGATAATCAGGGAAAGTGAAGCAGTGGTGAAGAGAGTCAAAGAATTGGAATAGCACTTTCATCATGTCTTCTTCAATGTTGGTGTTGACTAGGCTGAGCAGCCTGCCATGTCTTTCACTGAAAGATGAATTTTCCGGAATTCTTGAAGTGATCTCCTTGAGTTGAGGAGGGATTCTCACAAGATTGACTTGAATGGTATTTCTGCGAGGAACTTCCATGACCTACAAAACAGGAACAAAGATGAAGATCCAAACCCTTGAAATGGTTAGTAAATGCATATGATGTTTCATGATGTTTATGATGTATGCACAAAACATATGTACAAGCAAATCACACCAAACCCTAGTTTCAAGCTTGCATGGGGTTTCATAGGTAAGTACCCTCTTGAGTGTAGTTGGCTTAAAAACCTGTCCTATAAATAGTAACCGGGTTCTAAGGAGCTCAATATCACGGGATTGTTTTCATTGTTCATTGTTTTGGTTTAGCCACTTAACTAGCGACCAAAATATTCCAAGAAAACAACCCTCAATGAGTGTAGTATCGAGTATCTACCAACTTCGGACTGCACCAAAGCCGGTCATCTCACTACCCCTAATAAAAGTCCAAGATGGTCAAGTAAGGTTCTAGGTCATTAGTGCTTAGTGACATCACTCAGCGGCCCCGTACTCTCCTTGATTGAACTCAAGGGTTACCGGTACTCACAAATATTTCGCACTAATATAGCTATTGCTTAGACCGTGTCGGTATACCCCGCACAGTTTCCACAACGTATTGCTATCTATGAATGTTTCCCAAAATCCGGGTGTAGGATTGCAAACCCAAACAATAGAGCCAAAGTATAAAGCAAACAAATCAAACAATTAGTCATGCAAGAGGGTGATCTAAGCCCTAAGGTTACTCCACTTTTAAATCCTGTCCCCAGCAGAGTCGCCAGTTCTGTGATACGGTGGGAGAACTGACTAGGGTTTTGCGATTGTTTTCGCAAATGTTTCAGTTGAGCAAGAGTTGCCACCGACTTTTTATTTTATCCTAAGGAAAGGTTTAAAAAGCAGAGCAAAAACCTTTGAGATTTTTCTTGGATTCGGGGAGTAGATTATAGAAAGGGAAGGTATTAGCACCCTTTCTATCCATGGTTATCCATGGGCTCTTAGGTACTTGCTTAGATCAACTTGCCTTGGTTTTCAATTGTTTGAAATGGTGCTTGGTGTGTGATTTTTGAAATGTTTTGAAAAGATGCCTTGTGTAGGCTACCCTTGTAACAATTCTTTACTCGAATGTTTTACGAAAGGTGTTTTGTCTTTAGAAAAGATGTTTCAAGGTTTTTTGCAAGTTGGTTTTGAAAGTGTTTGTGAAGTGTATTTTGAAATTAGGCAAGTGTTTTCTTTGCAAATAGACAAGTACTTAAGAGTTTATCTACCCTAAAGTTTTCTCAAAGATTTTTGTTATGTTTTAAACCTTTTGACAATCTTGTTCCACCATTACATTTGGTGGACAATCTTGTCTTTAGGAGGTGAAAGGGACAGGCGCGGGTCATCGTTTAGACCATAATTGCAATAGGGTTAAATATCTTTGGGCAATTTTTTCTTTAAAAAGGGACTTGATCATTCATTTAGGCAACATTTTGAGGGACCATGATCATTTGATTGTTTGTTTTACCCAAAGAAGTTCAACATACAATATGGCCCAATTTATTTGAAGGCAACAAAGTGGAATACCCTAGGGGTGCAAGTGTGAAATGTGTTGTCCATTTTCATGCTTTTTTTCTTGTATTAGGTCAAACTATTTTGTTCATTTTATTCGCATACAAACCCTAATTCTAGCATTGTATATTTAGTAAGCGATAAAGTGCGAAATTTAAATTCCTACGCTATTACAATACAATAATATGGGGAGGGGGGTACAATGTTTCAAAATGGGGATATTTAGACAAGAATTTAAACCTAACTATTACATCATTTCTTTAAATATTTACAAGACAAATAAATGTATAATTAAATGGAAATTGAAATAAATATGCAAAATGTAACAAGAATTTTTATGTGTATAAAAAAGGAATATTATTTATGTGAAAAAAGAGAAAAAAAATAAAAAAAGGATTATTTTTGGAGTATTTTCAATTTTAGGGCAAAACCCTAATTTTAATCAAATTAGTTATTTAATATTTGTAATATTGACTATTTATATACAAAAATAAGATAAAAATATAATATACTTAAAAAGTATTTTTTAGTATTAAAAAATAAAATATGTACATTTTTTGGTATTTATATCCTAAGTATATTAATATATTTCTATCTATTTATATTATTTACAAAATATGTTTTATATATATTATTTAATAATATTTAATATTTAAACAAAAAAAAGTATTTTTTCTATAAAATATTTTCAGGAAGTAAAAATAAGATAAAAGTGTATAAAAAATATATTTGTGCTATTTTTTGTATTTTTAAACAAAAGGTATATATTTATTCATTTATGTTCAAACTAAAAGAAAAAATCAAATAAATACCTAATAAAATAAAAAATGGTGAGAAAAAATATTTTTAAATTTTTAATATGCTGAGAAAAAATAAATGAGTCAATTAAAAAAGGAAAAAAATCAAAAATCATCAAAAATAAAGCAAATGGGCTCAGGGGGTGTAAAACCAAAAGGGTGGTGCAAAAAGGAAAGTCAACATAAGCCCAGCCCATGAAGACCTTTCTTCAACCTCTGAACAACAATATTCAAAAAACGCGCGCCCTGTTCTTCATCTTCTAACTCCTGATTCCTGGCTTATTAATGAAAACTCATAACATGAAAAACGTTCAGCATCAAGAGACGAATCTAACCATATGCAGAACTTGATCTAACTCTCTAAGATGAAGGAGAATTTCTTCTCCCCCAAATCCTAACCTAGATTTTCTGCCATTTTCAAACCTCAAATTCTCAAAGCTCAAGTAAAAGAAATGAAAAGTAAAAACATGTACATGTTCAGTGGCATGAGTAGAACATTGTTTATTCACAAACTTAGAGTTAATGATGCTTGATAAGAGAGATAGAAGTTCACCAAGATACCTGTTCAGCTGAAGTTCTATCTGGCAATGAGGGAGCTTTCAGTGCAAGGTGATGATTGGAAAAGCTTCCTTGAGGTCCAGGGATGTTATTCCAATGTTTACTTTGTCTTGAAAGCTTCTGAATCGTGCTAGAGCACTTCACCTGCAAAACAAGAAATTGAAAATGGTGGAAGTGGTTAGAGGGATTACAGGTCGTGTTTCAAGTCATGGTTAGCTTGCATAGATGCTAGGGAATGTGTGTGAACTGGTTTGGGCAAGAGAGCTTGAGGGAAATGGAAGATGGCCCTTAAATTGCAGGCCTGACCCTGTTTTTGCAGTTTGAGGATGATTCTGAGATTGGGAGTGTTTGAGAGGTGTTAGGGTCGTGCAAAAGCTTGGTTGAGATGTCTTGAGTATGTTTGATAAGTTCACTTAAGGGTTTGTAAGCTGATATGAGAGTTGGTTTGAGTTATGATGTGTTTCTTACACTTTAAGCAAGCAATGGTTACTTTGTGCCTCTAGCCTGTACAGGCCCTCACACTATGCTGCATAATCCCTCCTTGATCAGTGTGATTAACACATAAACTTGTGCCAATTAGATATGGACTGTACTTCTTGGATTTGTAATTGGACATAAAGCTAACCTTTTCAAAAATGGAAATAGTGCTTTTTCTAGTTTAGGATTAACTCTCCATGTAATGTCCAAATGCTTAGAATAACAACTTGGCACAATGTTTTTGCATTTAATTTTTGAGTGTCAAAGGGTTTTAGGACCTGTAACTTAGCACAAACTAAGCTGACTTGAAAATGGCCTAAGTTATGAACATGTTTTGGTCAAGAACAAAAGTGAATTTTTTCCAAATTGTGAAATTCGATTCTCTCAAGTTATGAGGTTGTTTGAGAAGTTCTTAGACATTTTGGAAAGCTTGGAATGAGTACTACAATCCATCTTTGAAATGCAAATTGAAATTCCAAGTGGAAGTGTATGGAAAATGGCCTTGAAGTTGGGTAGAAAACCTTGTCAAAATAGGTTAAATTTTCACTAAGTTAAGAATGGTTTAGTGCCCTTATTCAAAAATTTGTAACTTGAGATACAAGCCTCAAATTGGAAAACTTTGTGAATCAAAGTTGTAGATTATGCAACAAGCTACAACTTTCATGTTTTGACATTTGTTTGAATCCAAATGGATCTTGGTGAGAAAGTGGGGCAAAGTTGGGGAAAAATTAGGGTTTTTCATAACTTAGAAAAATTCTAAGTTATGAAAAATTCTAATTTCTAACCCTAATTTGCATTTTGTGATTTCTTGGTGAACAAGTTTCATGATTTGGCATGTTTTGATGAAAAATGAATCTTGACTCTTGATTTTGACCAAAAAGTCAAAGTTTGACTTTTCAGTATACAGTCAAAATTGATCAATTGACTGGGAAATTCAACTGTCAATCTTGTGTACTTGGGATCTTTTGAGTTTGTTGAGCATGTCAAGATAATTCCATGGGGTCCTTGAGTCCATATATGAGCTTGGTTTGCCATTGGCTAGGTCAAACAGTCAAAAATTGCCTTTGTGCAGTCAAAACCCTAAAAATGACCATTTTGCCCTTTTGGTGATTTGATCAAATTTCTTGTGGAATTGTGATCCAAACTTGATCAAATGGTCTATATGAATTCATAATGTTGATGTGGGTCAATTTTCATGAGGTTTGACTGTCAATTGGCCACGGTTGACTTTTTCCCCAATACAGTTGATTTCTAGGTCAACTGTCCAATTGACTGAGCAAAACTTAGAATCAAGGCTTGAAACTTGGTATGGATAAACTTGGGAGTCCAATATGAAGCATGAAAGTCATCTTAGGCATTTTAAGTCAAAACATCTTTGTGCAAACACAAACCCTAATTTGGGTCAACAGTGCAAGGAGAAGTCTTGAGCAGATGAAACCCTAACTGGATCTTGATCTTCAAAGGTTTTGTGATGAGAAATTAATGAGAAAAGGGAGGGCAAATTTTGGGGTACAACAGCTATCAAGACGTCCAGAGGGACTGGAGGTATGTGCACCTTATCAGCATAGACTTGACACTTGTGACATGTCCGAGAATGCTGATAACAGTCGGCTTCCATAGTGGACCAATAATATCCTGCCCGAAGGATTTTCTTTGCCATGGTGTGTCCACTGGAGTGAGTTCCAAAAGTTCCTTCATGTAACTCTACCATGATCCTTTCTGCTTCATTCTTATCCACACAACGCAATAAGGTTGAATCATGGTTACGCTTGTAAAGGATGCCATTGCTGATGAAGAATTTCTCCGCGAACCTCCTCAGAAACTTCTTGTCATTAACAGATGCACCCTCGGGATACTCTTGAGTTTCAAGATACCTCTTCACCTCATGAAACCAGGGCTTATCTGCTACCTCCTCAGTCTTAATATCACAGCAATGTGCAGGTTCGTCCAATCTTTCAATGATGATCCGGGGAGCTTCGTTGTCCCAATTGACCTTGAACATAGAAGACATTGTAGCCAGCGCGTCCGCCAATTGATTCTCCTCTCTAGGGAAATGTTCAAAGATTATCTCCTCGAAATGGGGAAGCAATGTCAACACATACTCCTTGTAAGGAATAAGATTCAGGTGTTTCGTATCCCACTCGCCTTTGATCTGACTGACCACGAGAGCGGAATCTCCAAAGACACTTAGAAACTTAATCCTTAGGTCAATTGCTGCTCGAAGACCCATGATGCACGCTTCATACTCCGCCATGTTGTTGGTGCAGTTGAAACATAGTCGGGCGGTGAACGGAGTATGAGAGCCTTTAGGAGATATGATCACAGCGCCAATGCCGTTACCCAAAGCATTTGAAGCTCCATCAAAGTACATAGACCATCGGGATCTTTCCTCAGGTCCTTCATCCGGTCCAGGTGTCTCACAGTCAGTTACCAACATGATATTCTCGTCCGGAAATTCAAAGTTCATAGACCGGTAATCATCCACTGCCTGATGTGCCAAATGGTCTGCCAACACACTTTCCTTAATTGCCTTTTAGGTCGTATATTGGATGTCATACTCAGTAAATATCATCTCCCATCTTGCTATTCTTCTAGACAAGGCAGGCTTTTCGAAGATATACTTGATTGGATCTGTCTTTGATATCAACAGAGTAATGTGAGTCAACATATATTGTCTCAGCCGGCGAGCAGCCCATGCCAAAGCGCAGCAAGTTTTCTCAAGCAACGAGTATCCGGTCTCGCAGTCGGTAAACTTTTTGCTAAGGTAATAAATAGCATGCTCTTTTCGGCCAGACTCTTCATGTTGACCCAGCACACACCCCATTGAGTTGTCGAGTACTGTCAAGTATAAGATCAGAGGTCTCCCTTCAACTGGAGGCATCAGAATAGGTTGCTCTTGGAGATACTCTTTGATCCTTTCGAAAGAGGCCTGGAATTCATCGTTCCAACGTACTACTTGATCTTTCTTCAGTAGTTTGTGAAGGGGTGAAAAACACAAGAAGGGGGGGGTTGAATTGTAAAACTGGAAACTTTAAAGCAAATGACAAGGTATTTTTATCCTGGTTCGTTTGATCTCAAACTACTCCAGTCCACCCGTTCAAGGTGATTTCGCCTCTCTCCAACGAGGTCTTAATTCACTATATTCAACTGAATACAAATCTGCTTTAGCAACTGCTAAAACCTTCTTGATTCAAACCACAATCCGGTTTGTCAAGGCAACACTTTCTTACAAAGGAATGAACAAGTGTGTATGAATGTTTTCTACAAAAACTATATCACAACTGTGATGTTTACACAAATGAAGCTTAGAATACTAAGATGCTAAACGCTAATAGAGTATCAGAGTTTGGAGGTTTAGCAAAACTTGTAGAGTGAAGATTACTGTTCAGCTTTGTGCGTGTAGAGAGTTTGGAAGCATTAGCCGTGATAATCTTCAAAGCTTGGTTTATATAGCACTTTGAGAAGATGAACGTTGAAGCAAATATTCTTGATTCAATGCTATTAACAAGCTTTCCTTTTTGAGCAGATCTTGTCTTAGAATGATGCCGTTGGTATTGATTAGCTTTCAATGCACAGTACCGTTGCTTCTTCAATGCACGATCTGGCTTGGCTCATTCTGATTCTGCTTCGCTGCTGATGAACTAATTTGTTTCTGTATCAGAGTGTTTTATGCGCAGTTCTGTTCATCAAGCTTCAGCATGTGCAAGCGTTGATCATCTGATCTTGACGTTCTGATTCAGCAACTTCTGATGCTGATGTGCAAACTCATATTCTGATGCTGAAAGCGTTATCTTGCTTATTTTAATCAGCATATCTGCAAGTCAGAGCATAGTAATTTTAGGCAGCATATAATTCAATCATAAAATATTTAACTACTATATCTTTTCACTTTGTTATCATCAAAACTTAAATATAGGGTACTAGATTCAAACATTGTTCTAACAATCTCCCCCTTTTTGATGATGACAAAAACTAGATATTTTAAATAAAAAATAACGTGAAAAGTTATCAGATCTATGTATCAGAATAAGAAGTACGGAGAAGTCAGAGTTAAGAGATACTCCCCCTGAGTTTGTTACTTCCCTTTGATATGTGTGTTCTTCAGAGTCAGATCTTTTTCTATCTTTGAACATCAGATTATAAGTCTTTGACTTATCAGAGAGCAGAGCTTCAGAGCTTTTCCTGTCAGAGCTTTGCTTCGGATCAGAGTGTTAGGTCGATCAGATCTTCATATATCAGAACTTCATATTTGATCAGAGCAACATGAGCTTTTATATTTTGATCAGAGCTTCTAGTCTTCATTGTGCCTGTAGACTTAAAGACAAAACAGAAAAACATTTCAAGTAATAGAGTTAGAATGTTTGAGAATTTCTGTCTAGTTAGCCGTTATTGATTTTAAATATCATTCTTGTTCTCCCCCTTTTTGTCAGCAATCAAAAAGTGCTGGTGATGTGCTAAAATGATTTAGATCAGAAAAACTAATAATATTAAAGATAGTTCAGAATCAGAGCAAAATAGCATTACAAACCATAGTCAAAACATAGTCAAAAGTACATCAGAAAATGAAGAAAATATAGAGAATGTCATGCATGAAAAAAATTTCAAGGTTGTGGGGGCATGCGTGAAAAAACATGAAGAGTAATGTGCTTAAATAGGATTTTCAAAAATTATTTTGAAAAACAAAACGTTTTTAAGAGAGAAAAAAATAATGATTGCCATTAACAGGCGTGATTACTTTTGCATTTAATGCTTGCTGATTTTGGGGGATTTGAGAAAGATACTTAAAAACGGTTACCAGACATGTGTCTCAATGCACCCAATCAGCGCTTTGCCTTCTCAGAAACGTGCACGCGTTCTGCTTCAGGGATTTGCTGATGATTGGATGACACTTGTTTGATGTAGTGATCAGCACGTCTGTATTTGAGATTAGACTCTCAGATCTTTAGACTTGCCTCTGATACAATCTGCATGTTCTTACTTTCTGAAAGAAGATTGATCAGAAGTTCACAGTGATATAAATACATTCTGAAAGATAAAAATATGGAATTAAAGCATTTTCATTCTGGGCATACTTTCATGCTGAGATGTTTCAGAATGAAATTAAACCTATCTTCTGAAAGGGGTTTTGTAAAGATATCAGCCCATTGATGGTCTGT
The DNA here is from genome assembly GCA_948472305.1 of Vicia faba. Taxonomy (NCBI): domain Eukaryota; kingdom Viridiplantae; phylum Streptophyta; class Magnoliopsida; order Fabales; family Fabaceae; genus Vicia; species Vicia faba. Next base: position 73,767 of record CATIWC010002402.1, read on the forward strand.
ATCTATAAATTTCAAGTTTAAAATTCCTTTCTGAATATAGTCCCTAATGAAATGATGTTTTATTTCTATATGCTTAGCTCTAGAATGTAAAATAGGATTCTTACTTAAGCAAATAGCAGAAGTATTATCACAAAGAATAGGAATGTTACTTTCAAAAATCTGGAAGTCTTCAAGCTGACTTTTCATCCAGAGCATCTGTGTGCTACATCCAGCTGCTGCTATGTACTCAGCTTCTGCTGTTGACAGAGCAATAGTTGATTGCCTTTTGCTGGACCACGAGATCAGATTTTCTCCCAGAAACTGGCAGCTTCCAGAAGTACTTTTGTGTTCCACTCTGTCTCCAGCAAAATCAGCGTCGCAGTAGCCTACTAAACTGTAATCACTAGATTTTCTATAAAACAAACCCAGATTAGTAGTACCTTTCAGATACTTGAAAATTCGCTTAACAGCTGTTAAGTGAGATTCTCTAGGATCTGATTGGAATCTAGCACAAATACATACGCTGAATAGAATATCAGGTCTTGAAGCAGTCAGATAAAGGAGAGAACCAATCATACCTCTGTAGACCTTCTGTTCTACGCTTTTGCTTACCTCTTCTCTTTCCAGAATGCACGTGGGATGCATTGGAATCTTTGATGGCTTACATTCTGAGAGGTCAAATTTCTTCAGAAGATCTCTGATGTATTTGCTCTGATGAATGCAAGTTCCCTCTGGAGTTTGATTGATCTGAATTCCTAAAAAGAACTTCAGTTCCCCCATGAGGCTCATCTCAAATTCTGCCTGCATACACTTAGCAAATTTTCTTCCAAGAGAAGGATTAGTAGAACCAAAGATTATATCATCAACATAAATTTGACAGACTAAAATGTCACTCTTAACTGTTTTACAGAATAGAGTGGTGTCCACTTTCCCTCTGGTGAACTCATTTTCAAGCAGAAAGTTACTTAGCCTTTCATACCAAGCTCTGGGAGCTTGTTTCAGACCATACAGTGACTTTTTCAGTTTGAAAACATGTTCTGGATGTTTTGTATTTTCAAAACCTGGGGGTTGGTGAACATACACTTCTTCTTCTATATAACCATTTAAGAATGCACTTTTGACATCCATCTGATACAGAGTGATGCCTCTATTAACAGCAAATGAGATTAAGAGTCTGATAGATTCTAACCTGGCGACTGGGGCAAAGGTTTCTGTATAGTCTATCCCCTCTTGCTGACTATAACCTTGTGCAACCAGTCGTGCCTTGTTTCTGACGACTTCACCTTGTTCATTGAGCTTGTTTCTGAACACCCATCTTGTTCCAATGACGTTGAATCCTTTTGGTCTTGGAACGAGATCCCAAACGTCGTTTCTGGTGAATTGATTCAGCTCTTCTTGCATTGCCAGAATCCAGTCATTGTCCAGAAGTGCTTCATCAATAGAAGAAGGTTCAATCAGAGACACAAGTCCCATCAGAGTTTCTTCAGAGTTTCTGAAGCTTGCTCTTGTTCTGATTGGATCTTCCTTTCTTCCTAGGATAGTCTCTTCTGGGTGATCCAAACTGCTTCTGGGTAATCTCTTCTGAGGTTGATCAGCAGCAGTTGTAGGATTTCTAGCATTGCTTCTTTCAGACGTTGAAGGAGTGTCTGTGTTGAGAGCTTCTGATGACCTGTCTTCAGAACCTGCAAATTCAATTTCTATACCTGCAAGATTTTCATTCTGCTTTGACTTTTCAGAGTCAAGCTTGTCATCAAAACGAACACTGATTGATTCTTCCACAATCTGTGTTTCTGTATTGTATACTCTGTACCCTCTTGAGCGTTCAGAGTATCCTAACATAATACACTTCTGTGCCTTAGAATCAAACTTGTTCAAATAATTCTTAGTGTTTAACATATAGCAAGTACATCCAAATGGATGAAAATACGAAATGTTGGGCTTTCTGTTCTTCCACAATTCATATGGAGTCTTTTCCAGAATAGGTCTTATTGAGATTCTATTCTGAATGTAGCACGCTGTGTTTATTGCCTCTGCCCAGAAAGTCTTAGCAACGTTTGTCTCGTTGATCATGGTTCTGGCCATTTCTTGCAATGTTCTGTTCTTTCGTTCTACAACTCCATTTTGTTGGGGAGTTCTAGGACAAGAGAAATCATGCAGAATGCCTTTGTCATTAAAGAATGACTCAAAATCTTTATTTTCAAATTCTCCACCATGATCACTTCTGACTTTAACGATTCTAAGATCTTTTTCATTCTGAACTTGGTTACAGAAGGTAACAAACACAGAGTGTGACTCGTCCTTGTGTCTTAAGAACTTTACCCATGTCCATCTGCTATAGTCATCTACGATTACTAACCCATACTTCTTGCCACTGACAGAAGCAGTTTTAACTGGTCCAAATAAGTCAATGTGCAGAAGTTCTAATGGCTTAGAGGTAGAAACAACATTTTTGGATTTAAAAGAGGGTTTTGCAAATTTGCCTTTCTGACATGCTTCACACAGAGCATCTGAATTGAACTTCATATTTGGAAGTCCTCTGACCAGATTGAGTTTGTTAATCTGAGATATTCTTCTCATACTAACATGTCCCAATCTTCTGTGCCAGATCCATTGCTCGTTGTTAACAGACAGAAGACATTTTACGTTCTGACTCTTAAGTTCAGAAAGTTTGATTTTGTAAATGTTGTTTTTCCTCTTACCATTAAATAGGATAGTCCCATCTTTCTGACTAACAGCTTTACATGATTTTTGATTAAAGATTATATCATAACCGTTATCACTTAATTGACTTATGGATAACAGGTTATGCATCAATCCATCAACAAGCAGAACATTATTAATTGAGGGAATATTTCCGTTACCTACAGTTCCAGAGCCAATTATCTTTCCCCTCTGATTGCCTCCAAAGCCAACGTGGCCTCCAGGCTTAAGTTCCAGGCTTTGGAACATATGCCTTCTTCCCGTCATGTGACGTGAGCAGCCAGAGTCCAGGTACCATGACTGGTGTTTCTGACTTGCTGCTAAAGATATCTGCAACATGTATTATTTTATCCTTAGGTACCCAGATCTTCTTGGGTCCTGATTTGTTAGTTTTACCAAAACTCTGGTTGAATTTTGGTTTCACAAAGTGATTACTACTAGTATATTTGATGTCATGTGTGTGACCATACACAAAGTGAGAATTTAGAGGAGTGTATTTAATTGTTAAATCCATGACATTTTTAGGTGTAGGAACCTTACCTAGGTATCCTATTCCTTTCCTGCCGTTTCTGCTAACTCCATAGATCATTGAAGCCATTCTGCTTCTATCTATGCTTTTAGCAAGGAACTTCTGGAAACTATGATCATACTCCTTGATGATCTCATCAGCGTTGCTGGGAGTTTCAGAAATTGGTACCTTCTGAGAGTTTTGTAAAGAGTTTTCTAATTTTAAAATTTTATCTCTCAGTTCAGAGTTTTCCAATTTGAGACTCTCAGACTTATTAGAGTCAGATTCAAGAGTCCTTTTCAGGTCTCTGAATTTAGCTCTAATCTGCTGATAACGTTCCAGAATTTCATTGAGGCTTTCAGCAAGTTCAGCCTTTGTAAAATTAACAGCGAAGTTTGGGAATACCTCTTCTGTGTCTGATTCTGAGTCTGAGTCAGAAGCTTCACTGTCATCTGGAATGTTAGCCATAAGCGCTATGTTCGCCCTTTCATCATCTGATTCTGAGTCAGCTTCAGACGAGTCAGAGTCATCCCATGTGGCCATGAGACTTTTCTTCTTCTCTCTTCCAAACTTCCTTTTTGGCTTTTCCCTCTGAAGCTTTGGGCAGTCACTCTTGTAGTGACCTTGCTCATTGCACTCGTAGCAGATGATGTCTTTTGTATTTGGCTTCTTGCTACCTGAGGAGCCTTCAGATCTTCTGTATCCAGAGGAAGAATCTGTTCTTCTGTATCTGGAAGAAGACTCGTTCTGATCAGATCTTCTGGGATTCCTGAATTTCTTTTGTCTTTGCTTCCACAGTTGATTTACTCTTCTGGAGAGAAGAGAAAGCTCGTCTTCTTCTGATGAGGATCCATCAGATGTTTCTTCAACTGCCTGCAAAACTTTAGATTCAGATTTTCTGTTAGATTTTAAAGCTATAGGCTTACCTTGCTTCTGAGGCTCGTCAGCTTCCAGCTCTATCTCATGACTTCTGAGGGAGCTTATAAGTTCCTCCAGAGTGATTTTGTTGAGATCTTTCGCCAGCTTCAGAGCAGTAACCATAGGCCTCCACTACTTGGGTAAACTTCTGATTATCTTCTTGACATGGTCAGCAGTAGAGTACCCCTTGTCCAGAACTTTGAGACCAGCTACCAGAATCTGGAATCTGGAGAACATAGTTTCAATGGATTCAGATTCTTCCATTTTAAACGCCTCATACTTCTGAATGAGCGCCAGAGCCTTTGTTTCCTTGACTTGGACGTTGCCCTCATGCGTCATTCTGAGAGAATCAAAGATGTTCTTAGCTGTGTCTCTGTTGGAGATCTTCTCATACTCAGTATAGGAGATAGCACTGAGGAGGATGGTTCTGGCTTTATGGTGATTCTTGAAATCACGCTTTTGTTGATCAGTCATTGATTTTCTATCAATCTTCTGACCAGTTGCATTAACAGGGTGCGTGTATCCATCTGTCACCATATCCCACAGATCAGCATCATGTGCTAGAAAGAAGCTTTCAATTCTGTCTTTCCAGTAGTCAAAGTTTTCTCCATCAAAGACTGGAGGTTTGCCGCTGAATCTGTCTCTATCCTCATTGTTGTCATTGCTGAAATGAGAGTTGTTTCCTGCCATAGTGTTTTTCTGACGCTGGATCTTTTACTGACACGGTTAAGTGTTTTAGCTCAGAACCAGGCGCTCTGATGCCAATTGAAGGGGTGAAAAACACAAGAAGGGGGGGGTTGAATTGTAAAACTGGAAACTTTAAAGCAAATGACAAGGTATTTTTATCCTGGTTCGTTTGATCTCAAACTACTCCAGTCCACCCGTTCAAGGTGATTTCGCCTCTCTCCAACGAGGTCTTAATTCACTATATTCAACTGAATACAAATCTGCTTTAGCAACTGCTAAAACCTTCTTGATTCAAACCACAATCCGGTTTGTCAAGGCAACACTTTCTTACAAAGGAATGAACAAGTGTGTATGAATGTTTTCTACAAAAACTATATCACAACTGTGATGTTTACACAAATGAAGCTTAGAATACTAAGATGCTAAACGCTAATAGAGTATCATAGTTTGGAGGTTTAGCAAAACTTGTAGAGTGAAGATTACTGTTCAGCTTTGTGCGTGTAGAGAGTTTGGAAGCATTAGCCGTGATAATCTTCAAAGCTTGGTTTATATAGCACTTTGAGAAGATGAACGTTGAAGCAAATATTCTTGATTCAATGCTATTAACAAGCTTTCCTTTTTGAGCAGATCTTGTCTTAGAATGATGCCGTTGGTATTGATTAGCTTTCAATGCACAGTACCGTTGCTTCTTCAATGCACGATCTGGCTTGGCTCATTCTGATTCTGCTTCGCTGCTGATGAACTAATTTGTTTCTGTATCAGAGTGTTTTATGCGCAGTTCTGTTCATCAAGCTTCAGCATGTGCAAGCGTTGATCATCTGATCTTGACGTTCTGATTCAGCAACTTCTGATGCTGATGTGCAAACTCATATTCTGATGCTGAAAGCGTTATCTTGCTTATTTTAATCAGCATATCTGCAAGTCAGAGCATAGTAATTTTAGGCAGCATATAATTCAATCATAAAATATTTAACTACTATATCTTTTCACTTTGTTATCATCAAAACTTAAATATAGGGTACTAGATTCAAACATTGTTCTAACAGTTTGAAGATTGGCTCACAAGTAGCAGTCAGGTGCGAGATGAATCGGGCAATGTAGTTCAGACGTCCCAGAAAGCCTCTGACTTCTTTCTCCATTCTGGGAGCTGGCATCTATTGTATGGCCTTCACTTTTGCAGGATCCACTTGAATACCTTTATTGCTTACGACGAAACCCAGCAGTTTACCAGATCTCACCTCGAAGGTGCACTTGTTCGGGTTTAACCTCAGCTTGTACAACTTCAACCTGTTAAACAGCTTCTGCAGATGGTCAAGATGTTCCTCCTCTGTCTGGGATCTTGCAATCATATTATCAACGTATACTTCAATCTCATGATGGATCATGTCATAAACAAAGCAACCATGGCACGTTGATATGTTGCCCCGACATTCTTCAACCCAAAAGGCATGACCTTGTAGCAAAAGGTACCCCACTGAGTAACAAAGGTTGTCTTCTCCATGTCTTCGGGAGCTATCTTGATCTGATTATAACCGGAGAAACCATCCATAAAGGAGAAGACCTTATGCTGAGCAGTGTTGTCAACCAGAACGTCGATATGAGGTAGAGGGAAATCATCCTTGGGGCTTGCCCTGTTCAGATCCCTATAGTCAACACACATTCGGACCTTACCATCCTTCTTAGGTACAGGAACCACATTGGCCACCCACTGAGGGTAAGAAGTAATTACTAGAAATCCAGCGTCAAACTGTTTCATAACTTCAGCCTTGATTTTCTCAGACATCTCTGGGCGCATTCGGCGGACCTTCTATTTCACTGGAGGATAGTCTTCCTTGGTAGGTAGGCGATGAACCACAATATCGGTATCCAACCCAGGCATGTTTTCGTAAGACCAGGAAAAGATCTCAACATAGTCGTGGAGCATCTGAATCAACCATTGCTTCACACTAAACTCCAGATTTGCATCGATCTTGACTTCCTTCTTGTCTACCTCAGTACCCAGATTCACTGTTTCCACTGGCTCTTCATGTGGCTGTATAGCCCTCTCCTCTTGGAGTAACAGTCTTGCAAGTTCACCAGACACTTCGCAATCATCTTTACCTTCGTCTTCGACTAAGTTGATTGGACTTTCGAAGTCATAATTGGAAGTAGCATAGTTGTTACTAGTGAGATCCAGAATGGATATGGACCTGTATATGTGAGTGTGTGTAAAATAGTTATTTTGCAATATATAATAAAGAAAAACAAGGAGCACAAAATTTGAAATGCAAGAACGTCCAATGCTTTTATTAATGATATATGAAAATGACACACATAAAGCCCTCACAAATGAAGCCATGGTGCCCCGGGTAAGACACCAGGTGTTGTACCCAAAAATTTTCCTTCTCATTTCATCAACATTTTCTCATCACAAGACTCTTGGAACTCAAGATCAAGCTAGGGTTTGCTCTGTTCAAGACACCTCCTTACACTGTTGACCTAAATTAGGGTTTGAGTTTGTACAGGGATGTTTTGACCTACAATGCCCAAAGTTACTTTCATACTTCATGTTGGACTCACAAGTTTGTCCATACCAAGTTTCAAGCCTTGATTCAAATTTTTGCCCAGTCAATTAGACAGTTCACCTAGAAATCAGCTGTATTGGGGAAAAAGTCAACTGTGGCCAATTGACAGTCAAACCTCATGTAATTTGACCCATATCAACATTATGAACTCATATGAACCATTTGATCAAGTTTGGATCACAATTCCACAAGAAATTTGATCAGATCACCAAAAGGGCAAAATGGTCATTTTTAGGGTTTTGACTGCACAAAGGCAATTTTTGACTGTTTGACCTAGCCAATGGCAAATCAATCTCAACCATGGACTCAAGGACTCAATGACATTATCTTGAACCATTCAACAAGTTCAAAAGATCTCAAGTGCATAGAATTGACAGATGAATTTTTCAGTCAACTGATCAAAATTTGACTGTACACTGAAAAGTCAAACTTTAACTTTTTGGTCAAAATCAAGTGCCAAGAGTCATTTTTCATCAAGACATGTCAAGTTATGAAACTTGTTCATCAAGAAACCAAAAAATGCAAATTAGGGTTTAAAATGGAAAATTTTCATAACTTAGAAATTTTCTAAGTTATGAAATTTTCTTATTTTTTCCTAACTTTGTCCCATTGTTTCACTAAGATGCAAACGGATTCAAACAAAACTTGCAACATGAAAGTTGTATCCCATCACAAAATCTACAACTTCGATGCACAAAGTTTTCTCAAAAGAAGCTTGTATCTCAAGTTATGATTTTTGGAACAAGGGTACTTAAAACTTTTAACTTAGAGAAATTTTGCCCTAGTTTAGGCAGGATTTTGACCCATCTTCTTGGCCATTTTTCACATAGTTCCACTTGGAGTTTCAAGTTGCATTTCAAAGATGGATTATAGTAAATGTTCCAAGCTTTCCAAATTGTCCAAGAACTCCTCAAACACCCTTGTGGTTAGAGAGAATCGAATGCTTGAAATTGGCAAAAACTCACTTTGATCCAGGGCCAATACATGTTCATACAAACTTGCATTTTCAAATCAGCATGCTTGGTACTCGTTTTCAGGCCTCAAAACCAGTTTGTAATCTATAATTTAATGCTTAACCATTGAGCTAAGGTATTATCTTGGTCATTTGGACATTACATACAAAATTAAGCCCTAAATGGTAAAAGGTATAATCCATTTTTGTAAAGTTGCACTTTATGTCAAACCAAGATCCTTGAGGCATGGGGCCATATCTCTGAGGCAAGATCAAATCTACCAATTCCAATAACCAAGAGCAAAAGATGCAGAATGATATAGGGCTGGTACAGGCTTGCATTGAGAACACACACACTCTTGCTTGAAAGAGAAGAAAAGTTGCAAATCACAAGCCATCTCTCACAACTGTAAAAACCAACTTACACAAACATTGCAAACAAGTTTGATACCTCCTAACAAGCCAAAAACACGACCCCTTTGCCTCTCAAACCCCCTTGTACACAGAATCATTGTTTTTCTGCAAAACAGGGCAAGCCCTGCAGAACCATCTCCACATCCATTTCCCTCGTGCGTTTTGCCTCAAATTTGTTCCAATACCTTCCACTCAACTCACCTGAACTATCCCAGGCCTCCATTGCTAGCTGTAACACCATTAACACACATTTCCATTTTTGTTTCAAAGCTTTGCAGGTTGAGTTCTGTGGCACGATTCAAGCTATTTCAAAACATAGTAAGCATTGGGAAAGCTTCATTGGACCTCAGGCAAGCTCAAAAGAAGTTCAAACACCCTTGAAGTTACAGTCGTCATAAAAAATTCCTTCATCACCTGTTGGAATTCACGGTCATCAAAAATTCCTTCATCACCTGTTGGAAGTTACAGCCACCAAGAGAATAACGGACAACTGAAGCTCCTAAAAATCTGTTTCTCTCAAGAATGAAGATTCTCATCCTTAAAACCTTAAGAGATTGGTATACTCCCAACCTCCTAACCCTTAACAGAATGAGAATTCTCATCCTTGAAACCTCAAGAGATTGGTATACTCCCAACCTCCTGACCCTTAACAGAATGAAGATTCTCATCCTTGAAACCTCAGAAGACTGGTATAGACCCAACCTTCTGACCCAAGACCTGAATGACGATTCTCATTTTGGCTTCCCTAGTAGATTGGCATACACCCGACCTCCTGATTCAACCCCGACAGAATGAAGATTCTCATTCTCAAAGTGGTATACAATTCAACCCCGACAGAATGAAGATTCTCATCCTCAAAGTGGTATACAATTCAACTTCCTAATATTCCCGACAGAATGAAGATTCTCATTTCTCAAAGTGGTATAACATCGGGATTTCTGATATTCCCGACAGAGTGAAGATTCTCATTCTTAAAGTGGCATACAACCTAAACCTGAACTTCTTCCAGACAGGAATAAGCTTTTTCCAGAACCCTGAGTTTTACTCTCCAACGGGATGGCTACTTTTCAACAGTATGGCTATTCCCCACAGAATTCTAATTCCCCAAGAAGAATGAAGACTCTCATTCTCAATTCCTCACATAGTTTTTCATATATTCCCCGGCGAAGATCTCCTCAAAGCAGGAATCCCCAGTAGATTGGCATACAACCCAAACTCCTATTTTCCCAAACAGTGGTCCCAGGACTTCTCATTTTCAACGATCAAAGGATTTTCAATCCCCAGCAGCAGCCAAGGATTTATTTTCCCCGATAGCGGTCAAAGATTTCATTATCTCCAGTTATCAAGGATTTGTTTCCCTCAGCAAGACAGCTACTCAGCTTACATGCACATCCATTACATTCATATATCATAAACATTGATGAAATACAGTTCGTTGTATCATACATATCGTGTAACATGACTTTATGTTTTAGCTAACATTTTACCCTTTTCAGGATAAGATTAAAAGGCTATCGTTAACAATTAGTCAGATACAACTCAGATACACCCCAGCCACGACGGTCATTCTATTACTCATTCAGACTTCAGCGATCAGATACAGACTAGATACCCTCCAGACACGACAGCCATTCGATCTCTCATTCAGATTCAACTATCAACTACAAGTTCAGATACGCTCCAAACACGGATGCCGTTTTGGCCTTTACACCAGCAGTTTGATCTCCCCAGTGCAGTCGCCAAGGAAGTCATTTTGTCACTTATTCAGATCCCAGTTACAGTACGGATACACTCCAGACACGAAAGTCATTCTGCTACTCATACAGATCTCAACTTCAGATACAGTCCAGATACGCTCCAGACACGGTTGCCATTCTGTCACTCTTTCAGAGTTTATCCCCAGCACACAGTTGCTCCATACATAGATGTTTCTCTGTTACCCAGATACAATACAGATACACTCCAGACATAGCAGTCATTCTGGCATTCATTTAATGTTCAAATACAGTTACAACTCAGATACGCGCCAGACACGGACGCCATTCTTTTTCTCATACAGACTCAATCTCCAGATAAAGTTCAAATGCATTCCAAACACGGATACCATTTCGATGCTCATTCTTCTGACCTACGGCATTGCAATTCAACAAAGATTCTTGGATGGCATCTTTAAGCCCATCTCCAGCAAGATTCTACCATCTCCAAATGGAATCTTTAAGCCCATTCCCGCATCTATGTCTTGACAAGTGCAAATTTATGGGCACTATAGTGTCCAATCCTCTTTTACCTTCGAGTCGCGAAAGGCAAACTTGCCAATCTAACTCTTCAGGTTCAAAAAGATTGAACAGGGGAAACTGTTGTACCCAAAAATTTTCTCTCTCATTTCATCTACATTTTCTCATCATAAGACTCTTGGAACTCAAGATCAAGCTAGGGTTTGCCCTGTTCAAGACACCTTCTTGCAGTGTTGACCTAAATTAGGGTTTGAGTTTGTACAGGGATGTTTTGACCTACAATGCCCAAAGTGACTTTCATACTTCATGTTGGACTCACAAGTTTGTCCATACAAAGTTTCAAGCCTTGATTCAAATTTTTGCCTAGTCAATTGGACAGTTGACCTAGAAATCAACTGTATTGGGGAAAAGTCAACTGTGGCCAATTGACAGTCAAACCTCATGAAATTTGACCCATATCAACATTATGAACTCATATGAACCATTTGATCAAGTTTTGATCACAATTCCACAAGAAATTTGATCAGATCACCAAAAGGGAAAAATTATCATTTTTAGGGTTTTGACTGCACAAAGGCAATTTTTGACTGTTTGACCTAGCCAATGGCAAATCAAGCTCAACCATGGACTCAAGGACTCAATGACATTATCTTAACCCATTCAACAAGTTCAAAATATCTCAAGTGCATAGGATTGACAGATGAATTTTTCAGTCAACTTATCAAAATTTGACTGTACACTGAAAAGTCAAACTTTGACTTTTTGGTCAAAATTAAGTGCCAAGATTCATTTTTCATCAAGACATGTCAATTTATGAAACTTGTTCATCAAGAAACCCAAAAATGCAAATTAGGGTTTAAAATGGAAAATTTTCATAACTTAGAAATTTTCTAAGTTATGAAATTTTCTTATTTTTTCCTAACTTTGTCCCATTTTTTCACCAAGATGCAAACGGATTCAAACAAAACTTGAAACATGAAAGTTGTATTCCATCACAAAATCTACAACTTTGACTCACAAAGTTTTCTCAAAAGAAGCTTGTATCTCAAGTTATGATTTTTGGAACAAGGGTACTTAAAACTTTTAACTTAGAGAAATTTTGCCTTAGTTTAGGCAGGATTTTGACCCATCTTCTTGGCCATTTTTCACATAGTTACACTTGGAGTTTCAAGTTTCATTTCAAAGATGGATTATAATACATGTTACAAGCTTTCCAAATTGTCAAAGAACTCCTCAAACACCCTTGTGGTTAGATAGAATCGAATGCTTGAAATTGGAAAAAACTCACTTTGATCCATGGCCAATACATGTTCATACAAACTTGCATTTTCAAATCAGCATGCTTGGTACTAGTTTTCAGGCCTCAAAACCAGTTTGTACTCTATAATTTAATGCTTAACCATTGAGCTAAGGTATTATCTTGGTCATTTGGACATTACATACAAAATTAAGCCCTAAATGGTAAAAGGTATAATGCCATTTTTGTAAAGTTGCACTTTATGTCAAACCAAGATCCTTGAGGCATGGGGCCATATCTCTAAGGCAAGATCAAATCTACCAATTCCAATAACCAAGAGCAAAAGATGCAGCATGATATAGGGCTGGTACAGGCTTGCATTGAGAACACACACACTCTTGCTTGAAAGAGAAGAAAAGTTGCAAATCACAAGCCATCTCTCACAACTGTAAAAACCAACTTACACAAACATTGCAAACAAGTTTGATACCGCCTAACAAGCCAAAAACACGACCCATTTGCCTCTCAAATCCCTTGTACACATAATCATTGTTTTTCTACAAAACAGGGCAAGCCCTGCAGAACCATCTCCACATCCATTTTCCCTCGTGCGTTTTGCCTCAAATTTGTTCCAATACCTTCCACTCAACTCACCTGAACTATCCCAGGCCTCCATTGCTAGCTGTAACACCATTAACACACATTGCCATTTTTGTTTCAAAGCTTTGCAGGTTGAGTTCTGTGGCACGATTCAAGCCATTTTAAAACAAAGTAAGCATTGGGAAAGCTTCATTGGACCTCAGGCAAGCTCAAAAGAAGTTCAAACACCCTTGAAGTTACGGTCGTCATAAAAAATTCCTTCATCACCTGTTGGAATTCACGGTCATCAAAAATTCCTTCATCACCTGTTGGAAGTTACAGCCACCAACAGAATAACGGACAACTGAAGCTCCTGAAAATCTGTTTCTCTCAAGAATGAAGATTCTCATCCTTAAAACCTCAAGAGATTGGTATACTCCCAACCTCCTGACTGTTAACAGAATGAGGATTCTCATCCTTGAAACCTCAAGAGATTGGTATACTCCCAACCTCCTGACCCTTAACAGAATGAAGATTCTCATCCTTGAAACCTCAGAAGACTGGTATAGACCCAACCTTCTGACCCAAGACCTGAATGAAGATTCTCATTTTGGCTTCCCTAGTAGATTGGCATACACCCGACCTCCTGATTCAACCCCGACAGAATGAAGATTCTCATTCTCAAAGTGGTATACAATTCAACCCCGACAGAATGAAGATTCTCATCCTCAAAGTGGTATACAATTCAACTTCCTAATATTCCCGACAGAATGAAGATTCTCATTTCTCAAAGTGGTATAACATCGGGATTTCTGATATTCCCGACAGAGTGAAGATTCTCATTCTTAAAGTGGCATACAACCTAAACCCGAACTTCTTCCAGACAGGAATAAGCTTTTTCCATAACCATGAGTTTTACTCTCCAACAGGATGGCTACTTTTCAACAGTATGGCTATTCCCCACAGAATTCTAATTCCCCAAGCAGAATGAAGACTCTCATTCTCAATTCCTCACAGAGTTTTTCAGATATTCCCCGACGAAGATCTCTTCAAAGCAGGAATCCCCAGTAGATTGGCATACAACCCAAACTCCTATTTTCCCAAACAGTGGTCCCAGGACTTCTCATTTTCAACGATCAAAGGATTTTCAATCCCTAGCAGCAGTTAAGGATTTATTTTCCCCGACAGCGGTCAAAGATTTCATTATCTCCAGTTATCAAGGATTTGTTTCCCTCAGCAAGACAGCTACTTAGCTTACATGCGCATCCATTACATTCATATATCATAAACATTGATGAAATACAGTTCGTTGCATCATACATATCGTGTAACATGACTTTATGTTTTAGCTAACATTTTACCCTTTTCAGGATAAGATTAAAAGGCTATTGTTAACAATTAGTCAGATACAACTCAGATACACCCCAGCCACGGCGGTCATTCTATTACTCATTCCGACTTCAGCGATCAGATACAGACTAGATACGCTCCATACACGATGGCCATTCGATCTCTCATTCAGATTCAACTATCAACTACAAGTTCAGATACGCTCCAAACACGGATGCCGTTCTGGCCTTTACACCAGCAGTTTGATCTCCCCAGTGCAGTCACCACGGAAGTCATTCTGTCACTTATTCAGATCCCAATTACAGTACGGATACACTTCATACACGAAATTCATTCTGCTACTCATACAAATCTCAACTTCAGATACAGTCCAGATACGCTCCAGACACGGTTGCCATTCTGTCACTCTTTCAGAGTTTATCCCCAGCACACAGTTGCTCCATACACAGATGTTTCTCTGTTACCCAGATACAATACAGATACACTCCAGACACGGCAGTCATTCTGGCATTCATTCAATGTTCAAATACAGTTACAACTCAGATACGCGCCATACACGGACGCCATTATTTTTCTCATACAGACTCAATCTCCAGATACAGTTCAAATGCATTCCAAACACGGATACCATTTCGATGCTCATTCTTCTGACCTACGACATTGCAATTCAACAAAGATTCTTGGATGGCATCTTTAATCCCATCTCCAGCAAGATTCTACCATCTCCAAATGGCATCTTTAAGCCCATTCCCGCATCTATGTCTTGACAAGTGCAAATTTACGGGCACTATAGTGTCCAATCCTCTTTTACCTTCGAGTCGCGAAAGGCAAACTTGCCAATATAACTCTTCAGGTTCAAGAAGATTGAACAAGGGCAACTGTTGTACCCCAAAATTTTCCCTCTCATTTCATCAACATTTTCTCATCACAAGACTCTTGGAACTCAAGATCAAGCTAGGGTTTGCTCTGTTCAAGACACCTCCTTACACTGTTGACCTAAATTAGGGTTTGAGTTTGTACAGGGATGTTTTGACCTACAATGCCCAAAGTTACTTTCATACTTCATGTTGGACTCACAAGTTTGTCCATACCAAGTTTCAAGCCTTGATTCAAATTTTTGCCCAGTCAATTAGACAGTTCACCTAGAAATCAGCTGTATTGGGGAAAAAGTCAACTGTGGCCAATTGACAGTCAAACCTCATGTAATTTGACCCATATCAACATTATGAACTCATATGAACCATTTGATCAAGTTTGGATCACAATTCCATAAGAAATTTGATCAGATCACCAAAAGGGCAAAATGGTCATTTTTAGGGTTTTGACTGCACAAAGGCAATTTTTGACTGTTTGACCTAGCCAATGGCAAATCAATCTCAACCATGGACTCAAGGACTCAATGACATTATCTTTACCCATTCAACAAGTTCAAAAGATCTCAAGTGCATAGAATTGACAGATGAATTTTTCAGTCAACTGATCAAAATTTGACTGTACACTGAAAAGTCAAACTTTAACTTTTTTGTCAAAATCAAGTGCCAAGAGTCATTTTTAATCAAGACATGTCAAGTTATGAAACTTGTTCATCAAGAAACCCAAAAATGCAAATTAAGGTTTAAAATGGAAAGTTTTCATAACTTAGAAATTTTCTAAGTTATGAAATTTTCTTATTTTTTCCTAACTTTGTCCCATTGTTTCACTAAGATGCAAACGGATTCAAACAAAACTTGCAACATGAAAGTTGTATCCCATCACAAAATCTACAACTTTGATGCACAAAGTTTTCTCAAAAGAAGCTTGTATCTCAAGTTATGATTTTTGGAACAAGGGTACTTAAAACTTTTAACTTAGAGAAATTTTGCCCTAGTTTAGGCAGGATTTTGACCCATCTTCTTGGCCCTTTTTCACATAGTTCCACTTGGAGTTTCAAGTTGCATTTCAAATATGGATTATAGTACATGTTCCAAGCTTTCCAAATTGTCCAAGAACTCCTCAAACACCCTTGTGGTTAGAGAGAATCGAATGCTTGAAATTGGCAAAAACTCACTTTGATCCAGGGCCAATACATGTTCATACAAACTTGCATTTTCAAATCAGCATGCTTGGTACTAGTTATCAGGCCTCAAAACCAGTTTGTACTCTATAATTTAATGCTTAACCATTGAGCTAAGGTATTATCTTAGTCATTTGGACATTACATACAAAATTAAGCCCTAAATGGTAAAAGGTATAATGCCATTTTTGTAAAGTTGCACTTTATGTCAAACCAAGATCCTTGAGGCATGGGGCCATATCTCTGAGGCAAGATCAAATCTACCAATTCCAATAACCAAGAGAAAAAGATGCAGCATGATATAGGGCTGGTACAGGCTTGCATTGAGAACACACACACTCTTGCTTGAAAGAGAAGAAAAGTTGCAAATCACAAGCCATCTCTCACAACTGTAAAAACCAACTTACACAAACATTGCAAACAAGTTTGATACCTCCTAACAAGCCAAAAACACGACCCCTTTGCCTCTCAAACTCCCTTGTACACAGAATCATTGTTTTTCTGCAAAACAGGGCAAGCCCTGCAGAACCATCTCCACATCCATTTCCCTCGTGCGTTTTGCCTCAAATTTGTTCCAATACCTTCCACTCAACTCACCTGAACTATCCCAGGCCTCCATTGCTAGCTGTAACACCATTAACACACATTTCCATTTTTGTTTCAAAGCTTTGCAGGTTGAGTTCTGTGGCACGATTCAAGCCATTTCAAAACAAAGTAAGCATTGGGAAAGCTTCATTGGACCTCAGGAAAGCTCAAAAGAAGTTCAAACACCCTTGAAGTTACGGTCGTCATAAAAAATTCCTTCATCACCTGTTGGAATTCACGGTCATCAAAAATTCCTTCATCACCTGTTGGAAGTTACAGCCACCAAGAGAATAACGGACAACTGAAGCTCCTAAAAATCTGTTTCTCTCAAGAATGAAGATTCTCATCCTTAAAACCTCAAGAGATTGGTATACTCCCAACCTCCTGACCCTTAACAGAATGAGAATTCTCATCCTTGAAACCTCAAGAGATTGGTATACTCCCAACCTCCTGACCCTTAACAGAATGAAGATTCTCATCCTTGAAACCTCAGAAGACTGGTATAGACCCAACCTTCTGACCCAAGACCTGAATGACGATTCTCATTTTGGCTTCCCTAGTAGATTGGCATACACCCGACCTCCTGATTCAACCCCGACAGAATGAAGATTCTCATTCTCAAAGTGGTATACAATTCAACCCCGACAGAATGAAGATTCTCATCCTCAAAGTGGTATACAATTCAACTTCCTAATATTCCCGACAGAATGAAGATTCTCATTTCTCAAAGTGGTATAACATCGGGATTTCTGATATTCCCGACAGAGTGAAGATTCTCATTCTTAAAGTGGCATACAACCTAAACCTGAACTTCTTCCAGACAGGAATAAGCTTTTTCCAGAACACTGAGTTTTACTCTCCAACAGGATGGCTACTTTTCAACAGTATGGCTATTCCCCACAGAATTCTAATTCCCCAAGCAGAATGAAGACTCTCATTCTCAATTCCTCACATAGTTTTTCAGATATTCCCCGACGAAGATCTCCTCAAAGCAGGAATCCCCAGTAGATTGGCATACAACCCAAACTCCTATTTTCCCAAACAGTGGTCCCAGGACTTCTCATTTTCAACGATCAAAGGATTTTCAATCCCCAACAGCAGCCAAAGATTTATTTTCCCCGATAGCGGTCAAAGATTTCATTATCTCCAGTTATCAAGGATTTGTTTCCCTCAGCAAGACAGCTACTCAGCTTACATGCACATCCATTACATTCATATATCATAAACATTGATGAAATACAGTTCGTTGCATCATACATATCGTGTAACATGACTTTATGTTTTAGCTAACATTTTACCCTTTTCAGGATAAGATTAAAAAGCTATCGTTAACAACTAGTCAGATACAACTCAGATACACCCCAGCCACGACGGTCATTCTATTACTCATTCAGACTTCAGCGATCAGATACAGACTAGATACCCTCCAGACACGACAGCCATTCGATCTCTCATTCAGATTCAACTATTAACTACAAGTTCAGATACGCTCCAAACACGGATGCCGTTTTGGCCTTTACACCAGCAGTTTGATCTCCCCAGTGCAGTCGCCACGGAAGTCATTTTGTCACTTATTCAGATCCCAGTTACAGTACGGATACACTCCAGACACGAAAGTCATTCTGCTACTCATACAGATCTCAACTTCAGATACAGTCCAGATACACTCCAGACACGGTTGCCATTCTGTCACTCTTTCAGAGTTTATCCCCAGCACACAGTTGCTCCATACATAGATGTTTCTCTGTTACCCAGATACAATACAGATACACTCCAGACATACCAGTCATTCTGGCATTCATTCAATGTTCAAATACAGTTACAGCTCATATACGCGCCAGACACGGACACCATTCTTTTTCTCATACAGACTCAATCTCAAGATAAAGTTCAAATGCATTCCAAACACGGATACCATTTCGATGCTCATTCTTCTGACCTACGGCATTGCAATTCAACAAAGATTCTTGGATGGCATCTTTAAGCCCATCTCCAGCAAGATTCTACCATCTCCAAATGGAATCTTTAAGCCCATTCCCGCATCTATGTCTTGACAAGTGCAAATTTATGGGCACTATAGTGTCCAATCCTCTTTTACCTTCGAGTCGCGAAAGGCAAACTTGCCAATCTAACTCTTCAGGTTCAAAAAGATTGAACAGGGGAAACTGTTGTACCCAAAAATTTTCTCTCTCATTTCATCTACATTTTCTCATCATAAGACTCTTGGAACTCAAGATCAAGCTAGGGTTTGCCCTGTTCAAGACACCTCCTTGCATTGTTGACCTAAATTAGGGTTTGAGTTTGTACAGGGATGTTTTGACCTACAATGCCCAAAGTGACTTTCATACTTCATGTTGGACTCATAAGTTTGTCCATACAAAGTTTCAAGCCTTGATTCAAATTTTTGCCTAGTCAATTGGACAGTTGACCTAGAAATCAACTGTATTGGGGAAAAGTCAACTGTGGCCAATTGACAGTCAAACCTCATGAAATTTGACCCATATCAACATTATGAACTCATATGAACCATTTGATCAAGTTTTGATCACAATTCCACAAGAAATTTGATCAGATCACCAAAAGGGAAAAATTATCATTTTTAGGGTTTTGACTGCACAAAGGCAATTTTTGACTGTTTGACCTAGCCAATGGCAAATCAAGCTCAACCATGGACTCAAGGACTCAATGACATTATCTTTACCCATTCAACAAGTTCAAAATATCTCAAGTGCATAGGATTGACAGATGAATTTTTCAGTCAACTTATCAAAATTTGACTGTACACTGAAAAGTCAAACTTTGACTTTTTGGTCAAAATTAAGTGCCAAGATTCATTTTTCATCAAGACATGTCAAGTTATGAAACTTGTTCATCAAGAAACCCAAAAATGCAAATTAGGGTTTAAAATGGAAAAATTTCATAACTTAGAAATTTTCTAAGTTATGAAATTTTCTTATTTTTTCCTAACTTTGTCCCATTTTTTCACCAAGATGCAAACGGATTCAAACAAAACTTGAAACATGAAAGTTGTATTCCATCACAAAATCTACAACTTTGACTCACAAAGTTTTCTCAAAAGAAGCTTGTATCTCAAGTTATGATTTTTGGAACAAGGGTACTAAAAACTTTTAACTTAGAGAAATTTTGCCTTAGTTTAGGCAGGATTTTGACCCATCTTCTTGGCCATTTTTCACATAGTTACACTTAGAGTTTCAAGTTTCATTTCAAAGATGGATTATAATACATGTTACAAGCTTTCCAAATTGTCAAATAACTCCTCAAACACCCTTGTGGTTAGATAGAATCGAATGCTTGAAATTGGCAAAAACTCACTTTGATCCATGGCCAATACATGTTCATACAAACTTGCATTTTCAAATCAGCATGCTTGGTACTAGTTTTCAGGCCTCAAAACCAGTTTGTACTCTATAATTTAATGCTTAACCATTGAGCTAAGGTATTATCTTGGTCATTTGGACATTACATACAAAATTAAGCCCTAAATGGTAAAAGGTATAATGCCATTTGTGTAAAGTTGCACTTTATGTCAAACCAAGATCCTTGAGGCATGGGGCCATATCTCTAAGGCAAGATCAAATCTACCAATTCCAATAACCAAGAGCAAAAGATGCAGCATGATATAGGGCTGGTACAGGCTTGCATTGAGAACACACACACTCTTGCTTGAAAGAGAAGAAAAGTTGCAAATCACAAGCCATCTCTCACAACTGTAAAAACCAACTTACACAAACATTGCAAACAAGTTTGATACCTCCTAACAAGCCAAAAACACGACCACTTTGCCTCTCAAATCCCTTGTACACATAATCATTGTTTTTCTGCAAAACAGGGCAAGCCCTGCAGAACCATCTCCACATCCATTTTCCCTCGTGCGTTTTGCCTCAAATTTGTTCCAATACCTTCCACTCAACTCACCTGAACTATCCCAGGCCTCCATTGCTAGCTGTAACACCATTAACACACATTGCCATTTTTGTTTCAAAGCTTTGCAGGTTGAGTTATGTGGCACGATTCAAGCCATTTCAAAATAAAGTAAGCATTGGGAAAGCTTCATTGGACCTCAGGCAAGCTCAAAAGAAGTTCAAACACCCTTGAAGTTACGGTCGTCATAAAAAATTCCTTCATCACCTGTTGGAATTCACGGTCATCAAAAATTCCTTCATCACCTGTTGGAAGTTACAGCCACCAACAGAATAACGGACAACTGAAGCTCCTGAAAATCTGTTTCTCTCAAGAATGAAGATTCTCATCCTTAAAACCTCAAGAGATTGGTATACTCCCAACCTCCTGACCGTTAACAGAATGAGGATTCTCATCCTTGAAACCTCAAGAGATTGGTATACTCCCAACCTCCTGACCCTTAACAGAATGAAGATTCTCATCCTTGAAACCTCAGAAGACTGGTATAGACCCAACCTTCTGACCCAAGACCTGAATGAAGATTCTCATTTTGGCTTCCCTAGTAGATTGGCATACACCCGACCTCCTGATTCAACCCCGACAGAATGAAGATTCTCATTCTCAAAGTGGTATACAATTCAACCCCGACAGAATGAAGATTCTCATCCTCAAAGTGGTATACAATTCAACTTCCTAATATTCCCGACAGAATGAAGATTCTCATTTCTCAAAGTGGTATAACATCGGGATTTCTGATATTCCCGACAGAGTGAAGATTCTCATTCTTAAAGTGGCATACAACCTAAACCCGAACTTCTTCCAGACAGGAATAAGCTTTTTCCATAACCATGAGTTTTACTCTCCAACAGGATGGCTACTTTTCAACAGTATGGCTATTCCCCACAGAATTCTAATTCCCCAAGCAGAATGAAGACTCTCATTCTCAATTCCTCACAGAGTTTTTCAGATATTCCCCGGCGAAGATCTCCTCAAAGCAGGAATCCCCAGTAGATTGGCATACAACCCAAACTCCTATTTTCCCAAACAGTGGTCCCAGGACTTCTCATTTTCAACGATCAAAGGATTTTCAATCCCCAGCAGCAGTGAAGGATTTATTTTCCCCGACAGCGGTCAAAGATTTCATTATCTCCAGTTATCAAGGATTTGTTTCCCTCAGCAAGACAGCTACTCAGCTTACATGCGCATCCATTACATTCATATATCATAAACATTGATGAAATACAGTTCGTTGCATCATACATATCGTGTAACATGACTTTATGTTTTAGCTAACATTTTACCCTTTTCAGGATAAGATTAAAAGGCTATTGTTAACAATTAGTCAGATACAACTCAGATACACCCCAGCCACGGCGGTCATTCTATTAATCATTCCGACTTCAACGATCAGATACAGACTAGATACGCTCCAGACACGATGGCCATTCGATCTCTCATTCAGATTCAACTATCAACTACAAGTTCAGATACGCTCCAAACACGGATGCCGTTCTGGCCTTTACACCAGCAGTTTGATCTCCCCAGTGCAGTCGCCACGGAAGTCATTCTGTCACTTATTCAGATCCCAGTTACAGTACAGATACACTCCATACACGAAAGTCATTATGCTACTCATACAAATCTCAACTTCAGATACAGTCCAGATACGCTCCAGACACGGTTGCCATTCTGTCACTCTTTCAGAGTTTATCCCCATCACACAGTTGCTCCATACACAGATGTTTCTCTGTTACCCAGATACAATACAGATACACTCCAGACACGGCAGTCATTCTGGCATTCATTCAATGTTCAAATTCAGTTACAACTCAGATATGCGCCAGACACGGACGCCATTCTTTTTCTCATACAGACTCAATCTCCAGATACAGTTCAAATGCATTCCAAACACGGATACCATTTCGATGCTTATTCTTCTGACCTACGGCATTGCAATTCAACAAAGATTCTTGGATGGCATCTTTAATCCCATCTCCAGCAAGATTCTACCATCTCCAAATGGCATCTTTAAGCCCATTCCCGCATCTATGTCTTGACAAGTGCAAATTTACGGGCACTATAGTGTCCAATCCTCTTTTACCTTCGAGTCGCGAAAGGCAAACTTGCCAATATAACTCTTCAGGTTCAAGAAGATTGAACAAGGGCAACTGTTGTACCCCAAAATTTTCCCTCTCATTTCATTAACATTTTCTCATCATAAGACTCTTGGAACTCAAGATCAAGCTAGGGTTTGCTCTGTTTAAGACACCTCCTTGCATTGTTGACCTAAATTAGGGTTTGAGTTTGTACAGGGATGTTTTGACCTTCAATGCCCAAAGTGACTTTCATACTTCATGTTGGACTCGCAAGTTTGTCCATACCAAGTTTCAAGCCTTGGTTCAAATTTTTGCCCAGTCAATTGGACAATTGACCTATAAATCAATTGTATTGGAGAAAAGTCAATTATGGCCAATTGACAGTCAAACCTCATGAAATTTGACCCATATCAACATTATGAACTCATATGAACCATTTGATCAAGTTTGAATCACAATTCCACAAGAAATTTGATCAGATCACCAAAAGGGAAAAATTGTCATTTTTAGGGTTTTGACTGCACAAAGGCAATTTTTGACTGTTTGACCTAGCCAGTGGAAAATCAAGCTCAACCATGGACTCAAGGACTCAATGACATTATCTTGACCCATTCAACAAGTTCAAAAGATCTCAAGTGCATAGGATTGACAGATGAATTTTTCAGTCAACTTATCAAAATTTGACTGTACACTGAAAAGTCAAACTTTGACTTTTTGATCAAAATCAAGTGCCAAGATTCATTTTTCATCAATACATGTCAAGTTATGAAAATTGTTCATCAAGAAACCCAAAAATGCAAATTAGGGTTTAAAATGGAAAATTTTCATAACTTAGAAATTTTCTAAGAAATTTTCTTATTTTTTCCTAACTTTGTCCCATTTTTTCACCAATATACAAACAGATTCAAACAAAACTTGCAACATGAAAGTTGTAGTCTATCACAAAATCTACAACTTTTATTCACAACGTTTTCTCAAAAGAATCTTGTATCTCAAGTTATGATTTTTGGAACAAGGGTACTTAAAACTTTAAACTTAGAGAAATTTTGCCCTAGTTTAGGAAGGATTTTGACCCATCTTCTTGGCCATTTTTCACATAGTTCCACTTGGAGTTTCAAGTTGCATTTCAAAGATGGATTATAGTACATGTTCCAAGATTTACAAATTGTCTAAGAACTCCTCAAACACCCTTGTGGTTAGAGAGAATTGAATGCTTGAAATTGGCAAAAACTCACTTTGATCCATGGCCAATACATGTTCATACAAACTTGCATTTTCAAATCAGCATGCTTGGTACTAGTTTTCAGGCCTCAAAACCAGTTTGTACTCTATAATTTAATGCTTAACCATTGAGATAAAGTATTATCTTGGTCATTTGGACATTACATACAAAATTAAGCCCTAAATGGTAAAAGGTATAATGCCATTTTTGTAAAGTTGCACTTTATGTCAAACCAAGATCCTTGAGGCATGGGGCCATATCTCTGAGGCAAGATCAAATCTACCAATTCCAATAACCAAGAGCAAAAGATGCAGCATGATATAGGGCTGGTACAGGCTTGCATTGAGAACACACACACTCTTGCTTGAAAGAGAAGAAAAGTTGCAAATCACAAGCCATCTCTCACATCTGTAAAAACCAACTTACACAAACATTGCAAACAAGTTTGATACCTCCTAACAAGCCAAAAACACGACCCCTTTGCCTCTCAAACTCCCTTGTATACAGAATCATTGTTTTTCTGCAACACAGGGCAAGCCCTGCAGAACCATCTCCACATCCATTTTCCCTCGTGCGTTTTGCCTCAAATTTGTTCCAATACCTTCCACTCAACTCACCTGAACTATCCCAGGCCTCCATTGCTAGCTGTAACACCATTAACACACATTGCCATTTTTGTTTCAAAGCTTTGCAGGTTGAGTTCTGTGGCACGATTCAAGCCATTTCAAAACAAAGTAAGCATTGGGAAAGCTTCATTGGACCTCAGGCAAGCTCAAAAGAAGTTCAAACACCCTAGAAGTTACGGTCGTCATAAAAAATTCCTTCATCACCTGTTGGAATTCACGGTCATCAAAAATTCCTTCATCACCTGTTGGAAGTTACAGCCACCAACAGAATAACGGACAACTGAAGCTCCTAAAAATCTGTTTCTCTCAAGAATGAAGATTCTCATCCTTAAAACCTCAAGAGATTGGTATACTCTCAACCTCCTGACCCTTAACAGAATAAGGATTCTCATCCTTGAAACCTCAAGAGATTGGTATACTCCCAACCTCCTGACCCTTAACAGAATGAAGATTCTCATCCTTGAAACCTCAGAAGATTGGTATACTCCCAACCTCCTGACCCTTAACAGAATGAAGATTCTCAACCTTGAAACCTCAGAAGACTGGTATACACCCAACCTTCTGACCCAAGACCTGAATGAAGATTCTCATTTTTGCTTCCCCAGTAGATTGGCATACACCCGACCTCCTGATTCAACCCCGACAAAATGAAGATTCTCATTCTCAAAGTGGTATATAATTCAACCCCGACAGAATGAAGATTCTCATCCTCAAAGTGGTACACAATTCAACTTCCTAATATTCCCGATAGAATGAAGATTCTCATTTCTCAAAGTGGTATAAC
Organism: Vicia faba; assembly: GCA_948472305.1. Classification (NCBI taxonomy): domain Eukaryota; kingdom Viridiplantae; phylum Streptophyta; class Magnoliopsida; order Fabales; family Fabaceae; genus Vicia; species Vicia faba. The sequence continues at coordinate 99,176 of CATIWC010002402.1, forward strand.
GTCGAGATTCCTGATATTCCCGACAGAGTGAAGATTCTCATTCTTAAAGTGGCATACAACCTAAACCTTAACTTCTTCCAGACAGGAATAAGCTTTTTCCAGAACCCTGAGTTTTACTCTCCAACAGGATAGCTACTTTTCAACAGTATGGCTATTCCCCACATAATTCTAATTCCCCAAGCAGAATGAAGACTCACATTCTCAATTCCTCACAGAGTTTTTCAGATATTCCCCAGCGAAGATCTCCTCAAAGCAGGAATCCCCAGTAGATTGGCATACAACCCAAACTCCTATTTTCCCAAACAGTGGTCCCAGGACTTCTTATTTTCAACAATCAAAGGATTTTCAATCCCCAGCAGCAGTCAAGGATTTATTTTCCCCGACAACGGTCAAAGATTTCATTATCTCCAGTTATCAAGGATTTTTTCCCTCAGCAAGACAGATACTCAGCTTACATGCGCATCCATTACATTCATATATCATAAACATTGATGAAATACAGTTCGTTGCATCATACATATCGTGTAACATGACTTTATGTTTTAGCTAACATTTTACCCTTTTCAGGATAAGATTAAAAGGCTATCGTTAACAATTAGTCAGATACAGCTCAGATACACCCCAGCCACGACGGTCATTTTATTACTCATTCAGACTTCAGTGATCAGATACAGACTAGATATGCTCCAAACACGGCGGCCATTCTATCTCTCATTCAGATTCAACTATCAACTACAAGTTCAGATACGCTCCAAACACGGATGCCGTTCTGGCCTTTACACCAGAAATTTGATCTCCCCAGTGCAGTCGCCACAGAAGTCATTCTGTCACTTATTCAGATCCCAGTTACAGTACAGATACACTCCAGACACGGAAGTCATTCTACTACTCATACATATCTCAACTTCAGATACAGTCCAGATACGCTCCAGACGCGGTTGCCATTTTGTCACTCTTTCAAAGTTTATCCCCAGCACATAGTTGCTCCATACACAGATGTTTCTTTGTTACCCATATACAATACAGATACACTCCAGACACGACAGTCATTCTGGAATTCATTCAATTTTCAAATACAGTTACAGCTCAGATACGCGCCAGACACGGACGCCATTCTTTTTCTCATACAGACTCAATCTCCAGATACAGTTCAAATGCATTCGAAACACGGATACCACTTTGATGCTCATTCTTCTGACCTACGGCATTGCAATTCAACAAAGATTCTTGGATGGCATCTTTAAGCCCATCTCCGACAAGATTCTACCATCTCCAAATGGCATCTTTAAGCCCATTCCCGCATCTATGTCTTGACAAGTGCAAATTTACGGGCACTATAGTGTCTGTGATACGGTGGGAGAACTGACTAGTGTTTTGCGTTCGTATTCGCACTTGTGCGGTTGAGCAAGAGTCGCCACCGACTTTTTATTTTATCCTAAAGGAAAGGTTAAAAAAGCACAGCAAAAACCTTTTGAGATATTTCGTGGGTTCGGGGGGTAGATTATGAAAAGGGAAGGTATTAGCACCCTTTTCATCCATGGTTATCCATGGGCTCTTAGGTACTTGCTTAGATCAATTTTGCCTTGGTTTTCAATTGTATGAAATGGTGCTTTGTGGGTTGTTTTGAAAATGTTTTGAAAAGATGCCTTGTGCTAGGCTAACCTTGTAACAATTATTTACTCGAATGTTTTACAAAAGGTGTTTTATCTTTTAAAAAGATGTTTCAAGGGTTTGAAAAGTTTGATTTTTGAAAGTGTTTGTGAAGTGGGTTTTGAAATTAGGCAAGTGTTTTCTTTGTAAATTGACAAGTACTTAAGAGTTTATCTACCCTAAAGCTTTCTCAAAGATTTTCGTCGTGTTTTAACCCCTTTGGCAATTTTGTTCTACCATTGAAATTGGTAGACAATCTTGTATTTAGGAAGTTTATTCGGGACGGGCGTGGGTCATCGCATGGATCATGAATGCAATGGTGCCAAGTGTCTTTGGCAAGTTGTTTTGAAGGGACGATGATCATTCCATTTAGGCAACACTTTGAGGGACTTGTGATCATTTGCTTTTGTTTTGCCAAAGATACTCGACGTGCAAGCATGGCCCATTTTGGAAGGCAACATGTGGGATTACCCTAGAGGGTGCAAGTGTGATTGTGTATTGATTACATGCGTTTGTCTTGTATTAGGTTATCTAGCGTTTGATTTTATGTACATACAAAACCCTAGGTCTAATCATGGTATAATTGAAAACTGTAAATTGCGGAATGTAAAACCTACGCTATTACAAAATAGTATCGGGGAGTGGGGGTATAAATGTACAAGGGGATGTGACTTATAGTATCCAACAAGTTACAACCAAATCGAATGTGCGATCAAAATGTAAATATCCAATATGCAAATATAAGATAAAAATGTATATAAGGCAATGTGAATGTATTTGTGTAAGTGTACAAGTGCGAATTGTGAAGTTGAAACGTATTAGGGTTTGACCTAGATAAATGTATTTTAAATGAATCTTTGATTTTTGTATGTTTAATTATGTACACAAGAAAAACGAAGTGTTTTGATTAAAATGTTAAGTTTTAATTAAAAAGTATTTTAGTCAAATGTTTGTGAATTTCAATGTTAGAAAAATGTATTTAAATGGTTATGCACAAATGTATATGTTAATTAAAAAGTTTCAATTTAATTATGTATAAAAAGAGTATTTTGTTATTTTATATACAAATGTGTATTAATTAAAAGAAAATGTTTTCAAATTTAATTTATATGATATGTACAAAATTAACGTTTTTTTTTAATATGTATGTACAAAAATATATCTAAAAAATGAAAGAGTAAAAATAAATAAAAGGAAAAAAGTATTTTCAATTTATAAGATAAAAATGTTAAGTAGAAATAGATATAGTTAGTAAAAGAAAAGAAAGAGATTAGTTGTTTGTTATAAAAAAATTAGTGATACTGTTGGGCTTTAGAGGAATTGGGAACGGGTCAGGCCCATGGTTCAGGCAAACGAATTTAGGGTTAGGCAATTGGTTCAGTTTGGTAATGAACGAAGGTTAGGGTTAGTAGCGGCGCCGTTCGCTGAGTTTGTCTTCTCCGATCATCTCGCTTCCCTGAATGCTTATCTCCGGCCACCAACATTATTCCAACGCCTTTCTTCCCTCCCTAACATGAACTCAGCGCCTTTGATTCAAGGTTAGTTTTTGTTGTTATGTCTTTATCTCTTCCCTTTTTACAGATTGCATGTTTTGATTTGAGTTTTAAGTTGAGTTTTTATGATTATGAGGTGAAGGAGAAGAGAAGTGGGAAAAGATTGGCTACCTTCGTTTGGGAGATGGAGGAGAGGTGGAGTGATGCTTCAGGAGGCCGGAATGGCGGAGAGAAATGTGACGAAACTTTGAGCTTTTGACGCTTTCCTGGTATTTTCGTTCCTTTGCTATATTTAGGGCTTTGATGATGATGTATACTGAGAACCCTTTCCCTTCTTTCTTCTTCTTCTATGTGTTGCCTTGGGGATTTGTATGTTGCCTGAGATGATTTTTCTGTGTTATCTTGAACTTGCCCTTTTGTACGTTTGCTTGCCTTTAGATTTTTGATGCCCTTGACGCTTTCGTTGAGTTGGATGTCATGTTTTTATTGCCCTATGATGCTTGTACTGAGGGCTCGCGGGTTGCCTCACCTGTATTGCCCTGAACTCTTATTCTTGTGAACTCGTTGACAGTATGGTGTCTTGAGATTAGGCAATGGGCATGGTGCTGGTTGTGACAGGATGTTGGTAATGTGTTTGCTTCAGGGCATTAGCAGGCTTTGTAACTTGCTTATCAGGTTTCTTTTGAATGTTTGAAATTTGAGTTTGTGTTTGATGGTTAGGCTTTCGTGGTGAAGGCAAGGTGTTATGGTTTTACAGGGACTTTGGTGAGTTAGCTTATGTGTTTGTACATTCAAGCTTTGACAGGTTCATGTTATGACAGGGTATTGGGTGTTTAGTTTAAGGTTATGTGTTTGACAGGAGGTGGGGTTATGCTGGTTCAGTTTTGGTTTTTGGTGTTTTTTGTATTCTGAACTGGTTTAACAAGGCTTCAGGTTATGGTTTTTATGAGACTTTTGCTAACGGGTTTGTGTTTGACAGTATGGTTAAGGCATTAGCAGGTTATCAGTTTTTGAAGCTTGAGGTTGTATTTCAGGTTATGGTACTGGTATGAGGTTTGATTGTGTTTTGATAACTTGTGTATTTTAGACAGGTATGAGCTTCTTGGCCTCTATTGGTTCAGTTCTGAGTTATATGGGTGATATTGGTGCTTGGCTCAATCAGTCTCTTTTCTTGTATTATTTCGTCCTTTTGCTATTGGTCTTTGGCGCCTAACCATATTTCAAACTTTGGTTTTCTTTTTGATCCACGCTTGCTGGGTAGTTTGACAAAATTTCTTGGCATCTTTTCCATTTTTAGTAACTGTCCATGCTGTGTAGTTTTGAACAATGCTGAATTGTGTCTTCTTTTTTGTATATCTCTTCTGCTGTCCTACTGCCTATGCCTAACCTGAACTTTGCCTATGCTCTTTATCTCTTTTTCTTCTCTCCTAAAGTACATCTTAGAATTTTATAATGATTTTTATTTGTACTATGGTTCTGAAGGGGCCCCCTCTTATGCTGGGAAATGATGAAACAGATCACCTTGTTTGCATATACTTCTCTGCATTCTTATTCTGCTTTTGACAGCTTTGCATTTTTTGATATCTTGGCATTTTGACTTTGCAGCAAATGTACTTTTGGATAATCCTTAGGCATTTTGACAGCAACTTCTTTTTGCTTTGGATAGAAAGTTGGAATTGGATTTTTTCAGTTTAGTTTGAATTGGAAATTGAGATTCTTATGCAGTCTTGAATTTTTAGAAATTATGCATTTGCATTTCATGAACAACAAATCTTCCCTCTCTGTGAACCGGGAGAAATCCCGTGATTTGCAGAGAGGGCAACTGATCCCAGTCAGTGGCCCCTAATGATGAGCAAATTAACTGTCTCTTTTAATTAACTGTCTTCTGCCTTCCTCTTTCTTTTTGCAGATAAAAAAATATGGAGCATCGGCATGAAGTGGAGAATGAAGAATTTAGAGATAGGATAGAATTTTTATTTTTAGTTTAATTCTTGTACATTATTATTATTTAAATACTTTGTAATAAATATTAGTATCCAAATAATAACAATTGTAACAATTATTAAATGTGAAATAAAAATTCATTTGATATTTAATTTTCTTTCAATTCCTTTTCTTTAATTGTTCATTTGTTATTTATAGTCCCTTAAAATAAAATAAAATGAAGGTTTAAACTTCAAATATTTTAATTCTTAGAATCGTAAATAATCAACTAAACCTTCAATGATCAAAATAAATGAATTCGACGTATCCATTATTCAAAGCAACGCACAGTCGAACACAAAGACTTAATCAGATGCAATCCTTTTTTCACTGATTCTTTTGCCAAGCACTGTAATTCCACATTGCACACATCCCTTTTGACTGGTGAATTCCAACCAACTGCCTCATTTACCAATTAAATCAAGATAACGCGAATTTTAACCCGAATTTCGGAATAAACTGCAGAGTGCGGTAGAATTTAGACTCTTCTGAGAATATGCCCATAAAACCTTAATTTCTGATTAAGTGCTAGATAACGCTCGCCTGATCGAAATTGAACCAAAAATCATCCCAACCCTAAGCCAACTGTATGAGACAAATCAGAGCTCTGAACATCAGTAAAAAACCTAATTTTGCTTGATTGTCAAGAAAAGTCCGTTTGTCCGATTCTTGCGCCAGTCTGAAAAGTCAGGAAATGTCTGAAGCTGAGATTGTTTGTAGCAAAATGCGAGGGAAAATTTTGGGGTACAACAGTTGCCCCTGTTCAATCTTCTTGGACCTGAAGAGTTAGATTGGCAAGTTTGCCTTTCGCGACTTGAAGGTAAAACGAGATTGGACACTAGAGTGCCCGGAAATTTGCACTCACCAAAGCACTGGATGCAGGAATGGGCTTAGAGATGCCATTTGGAGATGGGCTTAACGATGCCATCTAGGAGAGTGACAGAAACTTGTCGGGGATGGGCTTAAAGATGCCATCTGGAAGGGAACGTTAGGAAAGTGTCCGAGCTTTGGACCATTTCTGAACTGGGGGTCTGAACAGGCAATAGGTTGACATCCGTGGTTGGGAGGAACCTGCAAGCCATTTTCAGGAAGTCGCATCTAAAATAGGTTGATAGATTAACATCCGTTACCTGGGACGAATCCACGAACCGCTTTCAGAAGTCCGGAAGAAGAAACTGAACAAGCGATAGGTTAACATCCATTTACTTGGAGAACCCGTGAACTGTTTTCAGAAATCTTGAAGTTGAATCAGTAATAGAGCAGCATCCGTTGTTGGGAGGCTTCTGAATTCAAAGGTGCATCTGAACAAGCTGATAGATTAACATCCGTTGCTTGGGAAGAATCCATGAACTGTTTTCAGAAGTCTTGGGAAGAATCTGAACAAGTGATAGGTTAACATCCGTTTACTTGGAGAACCCGTGAACTGTTTTCAGAAATCTTGAAGTTGAATCAGTAATAGAGCAGCATCCGTTGTTGGGAGGCTTCTGAATTCAAAGGTGCATCTGAACAAGCTGATAGATTAACATCTGTTGCTTGGGAAGAATCCATGAACTGTTTTCAGAAGTCTTGGGAAGAATCTGAACAAGTGATAGGTTAACATCTGTTTACTTGGAGAACCCGTGAATTGTTTTCAGAAGTCTTGAAGTTGAATCAGTAATAGAGCAGCATCCGTTGTTGGGAGGCTTCTGAATTCAAAGGTGCATCTGAACAAGCTGATAGATTAACATCCGTTACTTGGGAAGAATCCATGAACTGTTTTCAGAAGTCTTGGGAAGAATCTGAACAAGTGATAGGTTAACATCCGTTTACTTGGAGAACCCGTGAACTGTTTTCAGAAGTCTTGAAGTTGAATCAGTAATAGAGCAGCATCCGTTGTTGGGAGGCTTCTGAATTCAAAGGTGCATCTGAACAAGCTGATAGATTAACATCCGTTACTTGGGAAGAATCCATGAACTGTTTTCAGAAGTCTTGGGAAGAATCTGAACAAGTGATAGGTTAACATCCGTTTACTTGGAGAACCCGTGAACTGTTTTCAGAAATCTTGAGATTGAATGATTTTAGTCTGTCGACTGATCTTACCTGAAAAAGGCAAAGAGTTAGTTGGATGCAATGCTATGATGCATGATACAATGTATATCATGGTTTTATGAATGTAAATGGATGTGCATGTAAGCTGGAGAGCTGTCTTGCATAGGATAGATGAATCCGGGACATCGGAAGATAGAAGTATCTTGACTGCTGCCGGGGAAAATAAATCCTGGGTCATTGTTGGGGAACTTGGAGCTTGGATTGTATACCAACCTTCTGGGGAATTCCTGAAGTCTTCTACTGGGGAGTACCAAACTAGTAGACTTAATGTTGGGGAGGTCAGATTGAGAATCTTCAGCTGGGAGAGATGTATCTCTGGAGACTCTACTGGGGAATGCAAGATTTTTCTTCTAAAAACTCTGTGGGGAGAAGATTTAAAAGTCTGACTTCGCTGGGGATGGTCCATTTGAAGCTTTTGATCTGCTGGGGATACTGAAGCTTAAATCTGAGGGAAAATGATCTCCGGAAGATTCTTTGGCTGGGGATTTGCAAAGGTAAACTCCTTCGGGGATAGTATTGATAAGTTATTGTTGGGGGAATTCTGAGGAACTCCGCTGGGGATGGGAAGAATTCTGGCGAGTGTGACCTCCCCTGATGGTTAGTTGAGGATAACCCAGTTATAAGCCTTTGTGAGAATAACTTTGAATAAAACTTGGAAGGGACGTCCGTACTCTGCGGGGAATACCTTTCAGAACCTTACGGGGATAAGCTCAGAGGGTCTGCTGGAGATAGACCTCAAGGTTTGTCAGGGACGTGGATTACAAATCTCGAGGGATTTCCCTTGAAAGGGTGTCAAAATATCCGTTTGTACTTTTATCCTATCAGTAATCCTTTTCCTTGGGCTCAATTAGGAAGTGATCATGTTTCAAATGCATATGCCTATTTAACAAAACATTGGACGTTTCTCAAAGTAAAACAAATAGTGCAAGAGAAAAAGAAAAAGGGAAATGACACAAATTTTGGGAAGAGTATTCGTATTGATTTTCTTTGAGTATGCTTGTACAAAGGAGACAATCATCCTAGTAAGAGGATCTTGTCGTAAATATTTGAAAAATTTATACAAAATAAAGATGGCTATGTGAAATAATTCCATGGGATTCCATTCTGCTGTAGCTTTCACAACTCTGAACCTCTGTCCATTCAATGCTTCGCTTGACGATGGCTAGATTGATCAGAACCCTGGAACCGGTTGATGAAGAGATTGTCCTTGAAGTGATCCGACGAGACATAGTCATACGCTTTAATTCCCTAATTTTTGCCTGAATCGCCCTTTCGGGTTTTCGATCCACCGAGAAACCCCTTTTTGCCCAAGCCGCCCTTTCGGGTTTTCGACTTGCCAGGTGTACGATTTTTTTTTGTTTTTATCCCTAATTTTTGCCTGAACCGCCCTTTCGGGTTTTCGATCCACCGGGATGCCCATTTTTGCCCAAGCCGCCCTTTCGGGTTTTCGACTTGTCGGGTTATTTTAGGCGTAGTATCTTTTGACTATGTCTGCGTTCGCAGGGTGTGGCAAATCGTCGCCATCCATGGTGGTCAGAATCATCGCACCACCAGAAAATACGCTCTTGATTACAAATGGCCCTTCGTATGTAGGAGTCCATTTGCCCCTGGGATCACTTTGCGGCAAGATAATCCGCTTGACTACTAGATCTCCGACTTGATACACTTGACGTCTGACTTTCTTATTGAAGGCCTTGATCATCCGTTTTTGATACGTCTGACCATGGCATATAGCAGCAAGTCGCTTTTCGTCGATCAGATTGAGTTGATCAAGTCAGGTCTGAATCCAATCATCTTCATTCAAACCTGCGTCCTTCATAATCCTTAGAGACGGGATCTGAACTTCCATAGGCAAAACAGCTTCCATGCCATAAACCAAAGAAAATGGGGTTGCCCCAGTTGAGGTACGTATCGTCGTACGGTATCCATGCAGCGCAAATGGTAACATCTCATGCCAGTCTTTGTAAGTGACTGTCATTTTCTGAATAATCTTCTTGATATTTTTGTTCGCAGCTTCAACAACACCGTTCATCTTCGGTCTATAGGGAGATGAATTGTGATGATAAATCTTGAACTGTTCGCATAATGCAGTGATCATTGTATTATTCAGATTTGTACCGTTGTCTGTGATGATTCTGTCTGGAACACCATACCGACATATGAGATTTTGCTTGATAAAGCGGGCAACCACATTTTTGGTGACGGAGGCGAAGGAAGCTGCTTCGACCCATTTAGTGAAGTAGTCAATGGCAACCAGGATGAAGCGATGTCCGTTGGAAGCCGTGGGTTTGATCTCTCCAATCATATCAATGCCCCACATTGCAAAGGGCCATGGAGCAGTTAGGACGTTGAGAGGGACCGGAGGGACATGAACTTTGTCAGCATAGACTTGACACTTGTGACAAGTACGGGAATGTTGATGGCAATCAGCCTCCATGGTAGACCAATAATAGCCTGCCCTTAGGATCTTCTTAGCCATTGTATGCCCGCTTAGGTGAGTGCCAAATGTGCCGCTGTGTATATCAGTCATGATTAACTTTGCTTCAGCCTTATCAACACATCGGAGTAATACACAATCATGGCTTCGTTTGTAAAGGATGCCGTTGCTCAGGAAGAACTTAGCAGCGAATTTCCTTAAGAACTTCTTGTCATTCACAGAAGCTCCTTCAGGATAATCTTGGGTCTCGAGATACCTTTTGATTTCATGGAACCAAGGTTGTTCCACTACTTCTTCGGTGTTAATCTCGTGACAATGCGCGGGTTCATCCATTCGCTCGATGGTGATTTGGGGAGCCTCGTTATCCCAGTTGAGTTTAAACATGGAGGACATTGTGGCTAGAGCATCTGCTAGCTGATTCTCTTCTCGCGGAAAGTGCTCGAAGGTAATTTGCTCGAAGTGAGGCAACAATGTCAGAACATGTTCTTTGTATGGAATAAGATTAGGATGCTTGGTATCCCAGTCTCCTTTGATTTGGCTAATGACCAAAGCCGAGTCCCCGAATACGATCAGAGATTTGATCCCCAAGTCTATAGCAGCCTTGAGACCAAAGATGCAGGCTTCATACTCCGCCATATTGTTTGTGCAGCTGAAACAAAGTCGGGCTGTGAAAGGAGTGTGGCATCCTTCCGGCGAAATAAGTACCGCGCCAATGCCGTTTCCGAGTGCATTTGAAGCACCATCAAAGTACAGGGTCCATCGGGATCCCTTTTCGGGTCCGTCATAGGGTCCGTCTCCTTTAATGTTGTCCAAACTCATGATGTCCTCGTCTGGGAAATCAAATTTCATGGGTTGATAGTCTTCGATAGCCTGATGAGCCAGATGGTCAGCTAGTACACTCCCTTTTATAGCTTTTTGGGTGGTGTATTGGATGTCATACTCGGTCAAGATCATTTGCCATCTGCCTATCCTTCCTGATAAAGCGGGCTTTTCGAAGATATATTTGATAGGGTCCATTTTGGATATCAACAAGGTAGTATGAGTCAACATATACTGTCTTAGTCGGCGAGCAGCCCATACCAAAGCGCAGCAAGTTTTCTCGAGCAGCGAGTAGCGAGTCTCACAGTCGGTAAACTTTTTGCTAAGGTAATAAATAGCATGCTCTTTTCGACCAGACTCGTCATGCTGGCCCAAAACACACCCCATTGAATTGTCCAAAACGGTCAAATACATGATCAATGGTCTTCCTTCGACGGGTGGCATCAGAATAGGGGGTTCTAGCAAATATTCCTTGATTCTATCAAAAGCAGCTTGGCAGTCGTCGTTCCATTCAATTACCTGATCTTTCTTCAAGAGTTTGAAAATTGGCTCACAGGTAGAAGTCAGATGTGAAATGAATCTGGCAATATAGTTTATGCGCCCCAAGAAACCTCTAACTTCCTTTTCAGTACGAGGGGCAGGCATCTCTTGTATTGCTTTCACTTTTGCCGGATCGACCTCAATGCCTTTGTTGCTTACAATGAATCCCAGGAGTTTACCGGACCTAACTCCAAAAGTGCATTTACTTGGATTCAGCCTGAGCTTGTATTCTTTCAATCTGGCAAACAGCTTTTCCAGATGTTCAAGGTGCTCTTCCTCTGTTTGTGACCGAGCTATCATATCGTCTATGTAAACTTCAATCTCATGATGTATCATGTCATGAAATATAGCTACCATGGCGCGTTGATAAGTTGCTCCTGCGTTCTTCAGCCTGAACGGCATCACTTTGTAACAGAAAGTGCCCCATTGCGTGACAAAAATTGTTTTCTCCATGTCCTCGGGGGCCATTTTGATTTGATTGTAGCCCGAGAATCCGTCCATGAAAGAAAACACCTTATGCTGAGCTGTATTGTCAATCAGGATGTCAATATGAGGTAGCGGAAAATCATCCTTAGGGCTGGCCCTATTCAAATCCCTGTAGTCCACACACATTCTGACTTTGCCATCCTTCTTAGGTACTGGCACAATATTAGCGACCCATTGAGGATAGGACGTAACAGCCAGAAAGCCAGCATTGAACTGCTTCATCACTTCTGCTTTGATTTTTTCGGACATGTCAGGCCTCATTCGGCGAACTTTTTGCTTGATCGGTGGACAGTCTTCTCTTGTGGGGAGACGGTGAACCACGATGTCGGTGTCTAGGCCCGGCATGTCTTCATAGGACCAAGCGAAGATTTCAACATACTCATTTAGTAACTGTACCAAGCGTTTCTTGACTTCTGGTTCCAGGTTGGCACCCATTTGTACCTCCTTCCGATTCTCCTCGGTTCCCAAGTTAATAGTTTCCAACGGCTCTTCATGCGGTAAGATGACCTTTTCCTCTTGTTGCAGGAGTCTGGCTAGTTCCCCGGGTACTTCACAACCTTCGTCATCCTCATACTCGGCTAGATTGACCAGGTCTTCCGAGTTATTGAAAGATACAGCAGGATAGTCACCCATGGAATCCGGAGTGGATGGGTACCTGCATTGGTGAGTGGTGGGTGTGTGTAAGGGATAGCCATCCTTAAACAACAACAAAAAAACGCAAAAGGAAAGATAATGAACACAAGCAGTTTATCAAATGAAAAACGTCCAATGAATCATTAAACATGGCATATGAATATGAAAGATAGTCAAAACCCTTACAAGTGGACCTACATGCCCCGGGTAAGGCAGGAGGTGGAAAGATAGTGTACGGATTGTTTGAAAGTAAAATATTACAGACCAAAATAGAAAATGTTTGATAGATAAATTACTGAGGAATAAAAGTGACGGGGACAAAGTCTTTAGCCTCCCAATTTCTCAGCCCTCCTCTGACAGTCGGATGAATCCACTCTTCAAAGTTGCTTTCTTTGTCTTCATCTTCCAGGGCGTTAATTTGGTAAGGAGAAATCTTGACTGGCGCTCTCTCAATCTTTGACTGGCGCATGGCCTTCTGGCCAGCGGTGGTGAAACCTAATCCAAGCTTATCAACCTTATGCGGAAAATCGGGTAGCTGCCCCCACGCTGAATTCTTTCCTTCTTTAACTACAGCCCTTGCATCCTCCAGAGATGCCATCCTGGCCATCTGTCTTGGTGTCTCAGCTGCCAACTTCGCCACTGCTATCTGAGGGAGTACTTCTTCGAAATGTTGAAACGGTGTCTCAATGAACTCCCCTTCGACCTCCACATACCGGAAAGAATTTAAATGGCTAATCATGTACTCTTCCTCGCCATGGACAGTAATGATCTTTCCCTTTACAGGATACTTCAGCATCTGGTGCAAGGAGGAGGTGACTGCCCCAGCATGGTGTATCCAAGGTCTACCCAGCAGGCAGGAGTATGATGGACGGATGTCCATTACATAGAAAGTGGATTTGAACACCTCGATACCTATCTTGACAGGAATTTCAACTTCTCCATGGACCATTCTTTTCGACCCATCGAAGGCTCTGACGACAATATCACTCGGCTTCAATTCCAACCCTTCGCAATCTAGTCGGTCCAAGGCCTTCTTAGGCAAAACATTCAGCGATGAACCGGTATCAACCAAAACATGCGCAAGGGTGGTTCCGCGACACTCGATTGAAATATGCAACGCATCATTGTGATTTCGGCCTTTAGGGGTCAGGTCGGCATCAGAAAAGCCTAATCCATTGTCTGCAGTCAGGCTAGCCACGCAATGTTGAAATTGATCTGCAGAAGTTTCTTGGGGCACATGAGCTGCCTTTAGAAACTTAATCAAAGCTTGAGCGTGCGCTTCTGAGCAAAGCAACAGTGCCAGCATGGAGATCTTGGAGGGGGTTTGCCCCAACTGTTCTACCACATCATAATCACTTTTCTTGATTATCCTCAAAATTTCGTCCATCTCTTTCTTGGAGGCTTCCGGAATCACCAAGGGTTGAGCCCTCGTCCTGACGGGCTCATCTTGTATTCCTTTTCCTTTATCGGCAATGGTAGGAGAGACAGCACTAGGAACGAAAATTTCTTCGATCAAAGGAGTTCTGGCGGAGAGCTTTGCTGGTGCAGGGATGACTTCTTTTACTGATGAGGGTCCAAAGACTGCTTTTGGAGGAGCAATCTCTGGAGAAAATATCCTCCCACTCCTGGTGATTTTGCTGGTACCCGCAATGTTACTAATGCTGGCTTCATCATCATCATCTGAATCTTCTTCAATTATTTCAACTTGCTTGATACCATGGTAGTAGATGTCACCACCATAGTTCCAAGGTATCGACTTCTCGGAGACATAGGGAACAGGCCCCGGCATTGTTATCTTCAAAGGTATAGACTTTGCAGCTGGTGTAATCTTAACTGGCTTTTTGACGGCCTCGGAAAGATTGGCGTGAATGGTTATGATTGAGATATTTTCAACATGAACTGGAACAGCAGGAACTTTTTCGAACAAAATTTGTCGGCTATCCATGAGGCCTTGGATGCCTTCCTTTAGTAGCGGACAATCCAACGGCAGAGAGTGGCAACAGTAACAGCCTTTTTTACATCCCGGGAAGATCCCGGCCCTTAACAAATTCAACTTAATGGTTAATAGCGGAGTAGTCAGATCACTAACGTCAACAACATACCGATCCTCCTCAATGGCGTTGACGTTCCGACCGTGCTTCGGCATAGGTGCAGAGATCACATTGGGCTTTTCTGGAACGTCAAACTCTACCTCCTTGGCATCTATCAAGTCCTGGATCTTATGCTTGAGTGCCCAGCAATCGTTGGTGTCATGCCCAACACTGTCTGAATGATAGGCGCACTTAGCATTGGCATGGTAATGTGGAGAGGATGTGTTTACATTCTTTGGCGCCTCCTTGATAGTGGCAAGATTCAATTTCAACAGATGGGGAAGCACCTTCGCCGGGGTCATATTAATACGAGTGAACTGCCGTTGTGGCCTTTCCACCCGTTGCTGATTTGGTCTGGATTGGTTGTAGCGAGGTTGCTCACTCGGAGTGTTTTGAATCATTACGGCCCCCACAGTCGGCCGACGCTCCCCCTTCCCCGCTCTTCTTTGAGAATATACCATAGCTGTCTCCTTCTTAAACGGCTTCTTCTCCACACTTGCAGCGATACCCTTCTGAATTTTTCCTGACTTGATGCCAGCCTCGATTCTTTCGCCCGTTAAGATCAAATCAGTAAACCCCGCGGAAGAGTTACCGATTAAATGATTGAAAAATGGCCCAGATAGGGTCCCAAGAAACATATCAACGAGCTCACGATCGGTTAAAGGAGGCTGCACCCTGCCAGCCAAATCCCTCCACTTTTGTGCGTATTCCTTGAATCCCTCACTTGTTCCTAGCGACATACCCTGAAGTTGGGTACGGGTGGGAGCAAGATCGGAATTATACTGGTATTGTTTATAGAAAGCGGTGGCCAAATCTTCCCAATTCCTGACACTGGTTCCTTCTAACTGATAAAACCATTCCAACTGGGCTCCCGACAGGCTGTCTTGAAAGAAATGAATCCAGAGATTTTTATCTGCTGTATAGGGCTGAATCTTTCTCACATAGGACCTGAGGTGCATTTTGGGGCAGGACAGCCCGTCATACCTTACAAACGCCGGCACCTTGAATTTTGGGGGAATCACAATTCCGGCGACCAAGCCCATGTCTTCAAAATCCAAACCCGGTACCCTCTGCAATTCCATGGCAGCCAATCTGTCTTCTAAACCCTTGTACTTGTCATCAGCTGGAGGATACTGTTGGTCAGAATAATCCTCGTCCTCTTCAATCTCTTCCTCCTCTGCATCAGACTCGGAAGGCACCGCGACCCGATCTCTTTTACTAGTCCCTTCATCAGAAGTAGGAGGAAATTCAAGCACCCTCCGAGCTTCTCTGTCAAATCTTCTCCCCAAAGTAGCCACTCCGACCCTCTTTTTCTTCTTCACTGGGTCCTTGCTCTCCAGATGAGCCTTGATATCCTCTTGACTCTTGACCAAGGTCGTCAAGAGTTGCTGGAACTGTGCATTCTAGGCTTGTAGGTCTTTGACCGTTTGCTCGAGATCCATCCTACTGAAATAAACAGCAGATAGATAAGGAAACCTGGAGCGAGACCTGCTTATGCACATGATGAATGGTATGCTGATGTATGCAATGCATTCAAGGATTTGGGACATTCAAAATTGTTTCAGACAAAGAAGAACGCACGTCATATTAATAAGAAGAAATCTGTTAGTACATAAATGCCCCATGGGCCAAATGTTACAACATAAACCTCTCAAAGCAGAAAGACATTGCGCATCCTCTTTGGCGCGATGTAGGTATTGAGGGCCTCTTGCTCATGGAGTCGGCGGGTAAGCTCTAGAACCTTCTTTTCACTGGTGTAGTAGCTAGCTTCAAAAGTGTTCCGTTCCTCTTTGAGCTGAATCCAACTCTTCTGCATTTCCTCCCACGATGTAGGCATGTCTGGATGCAGGATGGTGTAGGGGACCTCTCCTTCATTGACGGGTTCCTTAATCACTGGGAGTACATGAGGATAAGGCATCATCAGACTTTGGGCTCGGGCTCGTACCCACTTGAGATAGGGCTCAAGAGGGATGGAGTTCTTGTGTCCCAGAGTCTTGCTATCGACCTTGTTGAGTTTTCCCCAAGCTCTGATGAATCTTTGGCGAAGTCCTTGCGCATCGTTGTCGAAGTCAAAAACTAGGCTAGGAATCAACATGTCATGAGGGCCATCCCTCCGTGCATATCCAAATTGCCTCAAAGCTAGGCAAGGGTTGTAGGTGATACCTCCCCTAATTCCAAGTAAGGGGACATTAGGAAATTCTCCGCAACGATCGACGATGATGACATTTTCTCTGGACCGAGAACACCAATGCACATCAGAATGAGTGAGAGTCATCAATTGCTGGGACCACCTTATACCTTGATCATTCTTCAAGACAGATTGTGGAAGGTGCGAAATAAACCACCTTGCGAGGATAGGAGTACAGCACATGAGAACACCCCTCTTTCTCATTGTTCGTGTGTAAAATGAGTGAAGGATGTCTCCAAGCAATGTTGGTATTGGATTTCTGGACAAGAAGATTTTGACAGCGTTGACATCTACCAATTGGTCAGGATTTGGGAACAGGACCAACCCATAGATAAGGAGTGCCACAATTTCTTCAAATGCTTGTAGGTCCAATGAGTTCCAACATTCTTGCGCCTTTTCAAACAAGAACTTTGCTAAGAATCCTTTGACGCCGCTTCTGGTTTCCCAATGCCCCTTGATTTCATATGGTTGTAGATGTAATGCTCGAGCAACATCTTCAGGCTTTGGTTCCTTCTCCGTACCGTTGAAGGGTAGTTGATTAAGGATAGGGATTCTTAGGAGTTGAGAAAACTCCTCCAAAGTGGGCACCAACTGATAATCCGGGAAAGTGAAGCAATGGTGAAGGGGGTCAAAGAACTGGAATAGCACTTTCATCATGTCTTCTTCAATGTGGGTGTTGACTAGGTTGAGCAGTCTACCATGTCTTTCACTGAAGGATGAATTTTCCGGAATTCTTGAAGTGACCTCCTTGAGTTGAGGAGAGATTCTCACAAGGTTGACTTGAATGGTATTTCGGCGAGGTATTTCCATGACCTACAAAACAAGAACAATGATGAAGATCCAAATCCTTGAAATGGTTAGTAAATGCATATGATGCTGCATGATGTTTATGATGTATGCATAAAACATATGTACAAGCAAATCACACCAAACCCTAGTTTCAGGCTTGCATGGGGTTTCATAGGTAAGTACCCTCTTGAGTGTAGTTGGCTTAAAAAACCTGTCCTATAAATAGTAACCGGGTTCTAAGGAGCTCAATATCACTGGATCGCTTTCATTGTTCATTGTTTTGGTTTAGCCACTTAACTGGCGACCAAAATATTCCAAGAAAACAACCCTCAATGAGTGTAGTATCGAGTATCTACCAACTTCGGACTGCACCAAAGCCGGTCATCTCACTACCCCTAATAAAAGGCCAAGATGGTCAAGTAAGGTTCTAGGTCATTAGTGCTTAGTGACATCACTCAGCGGCCCCGTACTCTCCTTGATTGAACTCAAGGGTTACCGGTACCCACAAATATGTCGCACTAATATAGCTATTGCTTAGACCGTGTCGGTATACCCCGCACAGTTTCCACAACGTATTGCTATCTATGAATGTTTCCCAAAATCCGGGTGGAGGATTATAAACCCAAACAATAGAGCCAAGGTATAAAGCAAGCAAATCAATCAATTAGTCATGCAAGAAGGTGATCTAAGCCCTAAGGTAACCCCACTTAACAGGAATATCCCCAGCAGAGTCGCCAGTTCTGTGATACGGTGGGAGAACTGACTAGTGTTTTGCGTTCGTATTCGCACTTGTGCGGTTGAGCAAGAGTCGCCACCGACTTTTTATTTTATCCTAAAGGAAAGGTTAAAAAAGCACAGCAAAAACCTTTTGAGATATTTCGTGGGTTCGGGGGGTAGATTATGAAAAGGGAAGGTATTAGCACCCTTTTCATCCATGGTTATCCATGGGCTCTTAGGTACTTGCTTAGATCAATTTTGCCTTGGTTTTCAATTGTATGAAATGGTGCTTTGTGGGTTGTTTTGAAAATGTTTTGAAAAGATGCCTTGTGCTAGGCTAACCTTGTAACAATTCTTTACTCGAATGTTTTACAAAAGGTGTTTTATCTTTTAAAAAGATGTTTCAAGGGTTTGAAAAGTTTGATTTTTGAAAGTGTTTGTGAAGTGGGTTTTGAAATTAGGCAAGTGTTTTCTTTGTAAATTGACAAGTACTTAAGAGTTTATCTACCCTAAAGCTTTCTCAAAGATTTTCGTCGTGTTTTAACCCCTTTGGCAATTTTGTTCTACCATTGAAATTGGTAGACAATCTTGTATTTAGGAAGTTTATTCGGGACGGGCGTGGGTCATCGCATGGATCATGAATGCAATGGTGCCAAGTGTCTTTGGCAAGTTGTTTTGAAGGGACGATGATCATTCCATTTAGGCAACACTTTGAGGGACTTGTGATCATTTGCTTTTGTTTTGCCAAAGATACTCGACGTGCAAGCATGGCCCATTTTGGAAGGCAACATGTGGGATTACCCTAGAGGGTGCAAGTGTGATTGTGTATTGATTACATGCGTTTGTCTTGTATTAGGTTATCTAGCGTTTGATTTTATGTACATACAAAACCCTAGGTCTAATCATGGTATAATTGAAAACTGTAAATTGCGGAATGTAAAACCTACGCTATTACAAAATAGTATCGGGGAGTGGGGGTATAAATGTACAAGGGGATGTGACTTATAGTATCCAACAAGTTACAACCAAATCGAATGTGCGATCAAAATGTAAATATCCAATATGCAAATATAAGATAAAAATGTATATAAGGCAATGTGAATGTATTTGTGTAAGTGTACAAGTGCGAATTGTGAAGTTGAAACGTATTAGGGTTTGACCTAGATAAATGTATTTTAAATGAATCTTTGATTTTTGTATGTTTAATTATGTACACAAGAAAAACGAAGTGTTTTGATTAAAATGTTAAGTTTTAATTAAAAAGTATTTTAGTCAAATGTTTGTGAATTTCAATGTTAGAAAAATGTATTTAAATGGTTATGCACAAATGTATATGTTAATTAAAAAGTTTCAATTTAATTATGTATAAAAAGAGTATTTTGTTATTTTATATACAAATGTGTATTAATTAAAAGAAAATGTTTTCAAATTTAATTTATATGATATGTACAAAATTAACGTTTTTTTTTAATATGTATGTACAAAAATATATCTAAAAAATGAAAGAGTAAAAATAAATAAAAGGAAAAAAGTATTTTCAATTTATAAGATAAAAATGTTAAGTAGAAATAGATATAGTTAGTAAAAGAAAAGAAAGAGATTAGTTGTTTGTTATAAAAAAATTAGTGATACTGTTGGGCTTTAGAGGAATTGGGAACGGGTCAGGCCCATGGTTCAGGCAAACGAATTTAGGGTTAGGCAATTGGTTCAGTTTGGTAATGAACGAAGGTTAGGGTTAGTAGCGGCGCCGTTCGCTGAGTTTGTCTTCTCCGATCATCTCGCTTCCCTGAATGCTTATCTCCGGCCACCAACATTATTCCAACGCCTTTCTTCCCTCCCTAACATGAACTCAGCGCCTTTGATTCAAGGTTAGTTTTTGTTGTTATGTCTTTATCTCTTCCCTTTTTACAGATTGCATGTTTTGATTTGAGTTTTAAGTTGAGTTTTTATGATTATGAGGTGAAGGAGAAGAGAAGTGGGAAAAGATTGGCTACCTTCGTTTGGGAGATGGAGGAGAGGTGGAGTGATGCTTCAGGAGGCCGGAATGGCGGAGAGAAATGTGACGAAACTTTGAGCTTTTGACGCTTTCCTGGTATTTTCGTTCCTTTGCTATATTTAGGGCTTTGATGATGATGTATACTGAGAACCCTTTCCCTTCTTTCTTCTTCTTCTATGTGTTGCCTTGGGGATTTGTATGTTGCCTGAGATGATTTTTCTGTGTTATCTTGAACTTGCCCTTTTGTACGTTTGCTTGCCTTTAGATTTTTGATGCCCTTGACGCTTTCGTTGAGTTGGATGTCATGTTTTTATTGCCCTATGATGCTTGTACTGAGGGCTCGCGGGTTGCCTCACCTGTATTGCCCTGAACTCTTATTCTTGTGAACTCGTTGACAGTATGGTGTCTTGAGATTAGGCAATGGGCATGGTGCTGGTTGTGACAGGATGTTGGTAATGTGTTTGCTTCAGGGCATTAGCAGGCTTTGTAACTTGCTTATCAGGTTTCTTTTGAATGTTTGAAATTTGAGTTTGTGTTTGATGGTTAGGCTTTCGTGGTGAAGGCAAGGTGTTATGGTTTTACAGGGACTTTGGTGAGTTAGCTTATGTGTTTGTACATTCAAGCTTTGACAGGTTCATGTTATGACAGGGTATTGGGTGTTTAGTTTAAGGTTATGTGTTTGACAGGAGGTGGGGTTATGCTGGTTCAGTTTTGGTTTTTGGTGTTTTTTGTATTCTGAACTGGTTTAACAAGGCTTCAGGTTATGGTTTTTATGAGACTTTTGCTAACGGGTTTGTGTTTGACAGTATGGTTAAGGCATTAGCAGGTTATCAGTTTTTGAAGCTTGAGGTTGTATTTCAGGTTATGGTACTGGTATGAGGTTTGATTGTGTTTTGATAACTTGTGTATTTTAGACAGGTATGAGCTTCTTGGCCTCTATTGGTTCAGTTCTGAGTTATATGGGTGATATTGGTGCTTGGCTCAATCAGTCTCTTTTCTTGTATTATTTCGTCCTTTTGCTATTGGTCTTTGGCGCCTAACCATATTTCAAACTTTGGTTTTCTTTTTGATCCACGCTTGCTGGGTAGTTTGACAAAATTTCTTGGCATCTTTTCCATTTTTAGTAACTGTCCATGCTGTGTAGTTTTGAACAATGCTGAATTGTGTCTTCTTTTTTGTATATCTCTTCTGCTGTCCTACTGCCTATGCCTAACCTGAACTTTGCCTATGCTCTTTATCTCTTTTTCTTCTCTCCTAAAGTACATCTTAGAATTTTATAATGATTTTTATTTGTACTATGGTTCTGAAGGGGCCCCCTCTTATGCTGGGAAATGATGAAACAGATCACCTTGTTTGCATATACTTCTCTGCATTCTTATTCTGCTTTTGACAGCTTTGCATTTTTTGATATCTTGGCATTTTGACTTTGCAGCAAATGTACTTTTGGATAATCCTTAGGCATTTTGACAGCAACTTCTTTTTGCTTTGGATAGAAAGTTGGAATTGGATTTTTTCAGTTTAGTTTGAATTGGAAATTGAGATTCTTATGCAGTCTTGAATTTTTAGAAATTATGCATTTGCATTTCATGAACAACAAATCTTCCCTCTCTGTGAACCGGGAGAAATCCCGTGATTTGCAGAGAGGGCAACTGATCCCAGTCAGTGGCCCCTAATGATGAGCAAATTAACTGTCTCTTTTAATTAACTGTCTTCTGCCTTCCTCTTTCTTTTTGCAGATAAAAAAAATATGGAGCATCGGCATGAAGTGGAGAATGAAGAATTTAGAGATAGGATAGAATTTTTATTTTTAGTTTAATTCTTGTACATTATTATTATTTAAATACTTTGTAATAAATATTAGTATCCAAATAATAACAATTGTAACAATTATTAAATGTGAAATAAAAATTCATTTGATATTTAATTTTCTTTCAATTCCTTTTCTTTAATTGTTCATTTGTTATTTATAGTCCCTTAAAATAAAATAAAATGAAGGTTTAAACTTCAAATATTTTAATTCTTAGAATCGTAAATAATCAACTAAACCTTCAATGATCAAAATAAATGAATTCGACGTATCCATTATTCAAAGCAACGCACAGTCGAACACAAAGACTTAATCAGATGCAATCCTTTTTTCACTGATTCTTTTGCAAAGCACTGTAATTCCACATTGCACACATCCCTTTTGACTGGTGAATTCCAACCAACTGCCTCATTTACCGATTAAATCAAGATAACGTGAATTTTAACCCGAATTTCGGAATAAACTGCAGAGTGCGGTAGAATTTAGACTCTTCTGAGAATATGCCCATAAAACCTTAATTTCTGATTAAGTGCTAGATAACGCTCGCCTGATCGAAATTGAACCAAAAATCATCCCAACCCTAAGCCAACTGTATGAGACAAATCAGAGCTCTGAACATCAGTAAAAAACCTAATTTTGCTTGATTGTCAAGAAAAGTCCGTTTGTCCGATTCTTGCGCCAGTCTGAAAAGTCAGGAAATGTCTGAAGCTGAGATTGTTTGTAGCAAAATGCGAGGGCAAATTTTGGGGTACAACAGTGTCCAATCCTCTTTTACCTTCGAGTCGCGAAAGGCAAACTTGCCAATCTAACTCTTTAGGTTCAAGAAGATTTAACAGGGGAAACTGTCATACCCCAAAATTTGCCCTCTCATTTCATCAACATTTTCTCATCACAAGACTTTTGGAACTCAAGATCAAGCTAGGGTTTGCTCTGTTCAAGACACCTCCTTGCATTGTTGACCTAAATTAGGGTTTGAGTTTGTACAGGGATGTTTTGACCTAAAATGCCCAAATTTACTTTCATACTTCATGTTGGACTCACAAGTTTGTCCATACCAAGTTTCAAGCCTTGATTCAAATTTTTGCCCAGTCAATTGGACAGTTGACCTAGAAATCAGCTGTATTGGGGAAAAAGTCAATTGTGGCCAATTGACAGTCAAACCTCATGAAATTTGACCCATATCAAAATTATGAACTCATATGAACTATTTGATCAATTTTGGATCACAATTCCACAAGAAATTTGATCAGATCACCAAAAGGGCAAAATGGTCATTTTTAGGGTTTTGACTGCACAAAGGTAATTTTTGATTGTTTGACCTAGCCAATGGCAAATGAAGCTCAACCATGGACTCAAGGACTCAATGACATTATCTTGACCCATTTAACAAGTTCAAAATATCTCAAGTGCATAGGATTGACAGATGAATTTTTCAGTCAACTGATCAAAATTTGACTGTACACTGAAAAGTCAAACTTTGACTTTTTGGTCAAAATCAAGTGCCAAGAGTCATTTTTCATCAAAACATGTCAAGTTATGAAACTTGTTCATCAAGAAATCCAAAAATGCAAATTAGGGTTTAAAATGGAAAAATTTCATAACTTAGAAATTTTCTAAGTTATGAAACTCTTATTTTTTCCTAACTCTGTCCCATTTTTTCACCAAGATGCAAATGGATTCAAACAAAACTTGCAACATGAAAGTTGTAGTCCATCATAAAGTCTACAACTTTGAATCACAAAGTTTTCTCAAAATAAGGTTGTATCTCAAGTTATGATTTTTGGAACAAGGGTACTTAAAACTTTTAACTTAGAGAAATTTTGCCCTAATATAGGCAGGATTTTGACCCATCTTCTTGGCCATTTTTCAAATAGTTCCACTTGGAGTTTCAAGTTTCATTTCAAATATGGATTATAGTACATGTTCCAAGCTTTCCAAATTGTCCAAGAACTCCTCAAATACCCTTGTGGTTAGAGAGAATCGAATGCTTGAAATTGGCAAAAACTCACTTTGATCCATGGCCAATACATGTTCATACAAACTTGCATTTTTAAATCAGCATGCTTGGTACTAGTTTGCAGGCCTCAAAACCAGTTTGTACTCCATAATTTAATGCTTAAACATTGAGCTAAGGTATTATCTTGGTTATTTGGACATTACATACAAAATTAAGCCCTAAATGGTAAAAGGTATAATGCCATTTTTGTAAAGTTACACTTTATGTCAAACTAAGATCCTTGAGGCATGGGGCCATATCTCTGAGGCAAGATCAAATCTACCAATTCCAATAACCAAGAGCAAAAGATGCATCATGATATAGGGCTGGTACAGGCTTGCATTGAGAACACACACACTCTTGCTTGAAAGAGAAGAAAAGTTGCAAATCACAAGCCATCTCTCACATCTGTAAAAACCAACTTACACAAACATTGCAAACAAGTTTGATACCTCCTAACAAGCCAAAAACACGACCCCTTTGCCTCTCAAACTCCCTTGTACACAGAATCACTTTTTTTTCTGCAAAACAGGGCAAGCCCTGCAGGACCATCTCCACATCCATTTTCCCTCGTGCGTTTTGCCTCAAATTTGTTCCAATACCTTCCACTCAACCTACCTGAACTATCTCAGACCTCCATTTCTAGCTGTAACACCATTAACACACATTGCCATTTTTGTTTCAAAGCCTTGCAGGTTGAGTTCTGTTGCACGATTCAAGCCATTTCAAAACAAAGTAAGCATTGGGAAAGCTTCATTGGACCTCAAGCAAGCTCAAAAGAAGTTCGAACACCCTTGAAAGTTGCTGCATTGCCCAGCTCGAAGTCAACTGAAACAGGTATTTCATGAACTTCTATCTCTCTATTTAGTAATAGTTAGACTTAGGTTTGTGAATGAAAGATGTTGTATTCATAGCCCTTAAGCCATGCATATGCTTAGTTTTCATTTATATTAATCGTGCTAGGAGAATTTTGTTCATGAACTTTCTAAAAAACTAGGTTAAGAGTTAGGGCCAGAGAAATTATCTCTGGTCTTTGAGAGTTAGCTTAAGTTTTTTATATGGTTGAATTCGTTGTTTGATGCTCTACAAGTTTCATGTTATGAGTTTTGTCAAAAAATCAAAGAATCAGGAGATAGCCATGAAGGTACAGAACGCGCGTTTTTGTGAACAAGAGGAAGAAGATGAAGTCTGACTGGGCTGGGCCTGGTTGTTTTTACTCTTTACACATGCATTTTCAGTTTACACCCCCCTGGCCCATTTATTTGAATATTTGTCATTTTGATGTTTTTATATTTTATTCTGACTTTATTATTTTTTGTCCAAATATAAAAATGCCAAAAACATTATTTTATATTTTTTCATATTTATTTCATATTTATTATTTATTTTACTAGTATAAATAGGTAAATAATTTATTTTTATTTTATTAAAACTTAAAGAATAATGTAAAAAATATGTTTATTTTTTCATTTACTATTTTATTTACATCTGAAAACATTTTCTTGAATATAAACTTTTTTTGTAAATAATTAATTTTATTTTTATATATTTAATATGTTTAATATATATATATATATATATATATATATATATATATATATATATATATATATATATATATATATATATATATATATATATATATATATATATATATATATATATATATATATATATATATATATATATAT